>JAGKTI010013590.1:0-22820 GCA_018397915.1 Birgus latro
GTTATATATTGTATAATAAGTGATGTCACAGTGGCTCACCCAGTGGATGTTCACTTAAAGCTATATCGAGCAGACTGCAAGTGAAGTTGTTAGTAGTTTACCAATAGGCCTGTTTGTTACTGACCACACACTGACCAACTTATTCCTCAGCAGTTTTATTAAGTTTTTTCTCGATTGGGAAACAGCACCCTACGCATGTCAGAAGCTGGCAAGATGTCTAGCGAGTTGGCAAGATGTCTAGAGTTGTCATTATGCCAGTCAAGGAAGAATTATATTTTAATGGAAAAAATAAATGCCATTGTAATTGGAAAGTTGTGTTACGAAATGCACATGTTAACGTGCCTAATTCCTGTATAAGTGCTCCCAAATACAAATCATATCAGTGAGCAAAATATATAATATAGTGGTGCATCAGTCATATTCTCAGATAAGTTATATTAAGAAATTAAAGTCACTATTAGGTTGTTATACTGTACAGAGTAATATCCATTGTAATCAGAGGATAATCAAAACACATACGATTTGTATGAAACCCATTGATTAGTAGGATGTCCACTAACCTTTCTTCTCGATCACCTCCCGCAGTCTGTTTGGCATAGAGGCGACATGGGCTCTATATGAGCTGCTGCTGGTTTGTGATGTGAGCATGGATGTGGCACAGTAGTTCATCTTGTGTTCGTTCACTCTCAGGCTCCCAACAGTTAACCATATTTCCCCCTACATGTTCGACGGGGTTCATGTCTGCTCCCATACTGGGCCAGTCGAGCAGCTGCAGGTCCTGTCGACCTCTAAACCATTTCGAGCCTCTTCTCACAGTGTGGATGGGGCAGCGGTCCTAAACAAAAATTATAGAGCCGAGAGGAAACGGATAGTCCCGCTCCTGAACTTAGGGGAGGAAAAAATCCTGCAAAATTTCAGTGAATTTTTCAGCAGTGAACCTCTCCTCTATCGTGATGACGTCACCCATGCCGTGGATTCACACCCATGTCATGGCTCTAAATTATCATAATACAATGCATAACAGCATAGTAGCGAGGAGTGTAGTCTAGACAGCGAGTGAGCTAGGGGGTGGAAAGGAAATATCGTTTTGCAGTTTCCCTGAGGCAAGGTGTCAGAGGAAACAGATTCGCATCCCTCACCATGGGAAGCTGACCAGAGGAAAACATACATACATACATACACACAGGCTTCTAGAACTTTCGACAACTGTAAAAGCCACGTGACACTAGCCGTCCTGCACAAGAGAGGACGGGACCTAGAATCAGAACTACGAGAGAGAGCAGGGAGAGAGGAGGAGGAGTTAGGAGGCTGGAGAAGAGAGCGAGAAGAGGGGGTCTAACTAGTACAGAGAGAGTTGTGAGAGAGTAGTTAACAGCTTAACACTCAGTATTAACCTCAGTTTCCCTTTGAAGAAAATAAAACTACAATCAACCACAGACTCTTCTCCCAGCACTGACTGCAAGTGACCTGAGGTTAACTTACAAATCTACAAGTGCTCTACTACATCTCGGAGCCTAATTACACCCAACCCCAGACACTGACGGTGACATGTCCACTTCTATCCTCCTCGTAGATGTTCCTACGGTCATATATATCTACAAGTGAATAGAATATTAAGACATCGTTCAGATAGTTTCGTTTCTAATATCATTTACGTTTCGGCAAAAACAGCCGTTTTTAATATTATGGTTCATTATGCACTATTTCTATGGTATATTTTAGGGGGATTAAGGCTTAATAAACAGTGGTGCAAGTGTT
Organism: Birgus latro; assembly: GCA_018397915.1. Taxonomy (NCBI): domain Eukaryota; kingdom Metazoa; phylum Arthropoda; class Malacostraca; order Decapoda; family Coenobitidae; genus Birgus; species Birgus latro. The sequence goes on from JAGKTI010013590.1 coordinate 1,759, forward strand.
GGTAATATGCGTTCATCTAGACGTACTATTACTATGAATATCAATTGATATGGAAATGTTTAACCCGCCTTGTCCCGACCGTTTTTTTTATCCAGCCTCCCGACCGATTTTCGACTTTTTGTTTTTTGGCTCAAACCTCCGTTTTTGGTGAGAAACATCGAAAATTCATAGAGAAATCGCGCTCCTGAGCTTTAAAAATGTTGATACAGGTGTGATTCAACCTTATGTTTTCCTTCTTTTTCAGGGTACCTGGCTAAAGAAAACGAACTATGGAAGGGTTAACTAATTCAGATCACCTTAAATTACGTATTTATTTATTTATTTGGTACGAATTTATGTGTAGTAAAAGTCTATATTTGTATTTCACGCAAAAATATAGGCAATAAAAAGCATTGTTCACTCACCCAAAACCCAAGTATACGGCACCTTCCTTTACGACATTACCACCTTATCACTTCTGTTTGTTTCTACCTCTAGCTTCTTTGTTTCTTTCTCCTCCACATCAGGAATCACTTTCACCGTGAATTTCGTTATTGGAGAGACCGTGGGGCAACATACCTTTACTGGCCAGGTTACTGCTAACAGGTGATTTGCCCAGTGTGGGGAGGAGGGGGGGTTAGGTGGGGCCAGGCAATATCCCCACTTGACAGTAGGTAGAGGAAGGTTTCCCACATATGCCTACCCAAAATCACCCGTGAATGCTGAAAAATGTGCACACAATGGGCCGTGCAATTGAGTGACGTACAATGCACGACGGTGGGTCTGTCCGCAGAAAGAAGTAGCAACGTGCATCGTACGTCGGTGGGACTCGGCGGGTTAATATTAAAAATGTTTAGTGATTCAGTCTAAAAGTATGTTTATGTTATACATATCAGCAAATTTTTACTTATACATTTGAGTATTGTCACCTCCATAAATCTTTTTTCTATCATTAAATTCCATGAATACAAAATACCTGGTAACAGTCATAAAGAGAAGTGTCATGCGTACCATCAACGCAACTATGTTCTCTGGCCTGGTGCAGTGAAGGCCTTGATAAAGAACAGAAGCTTGAGTGTTGCAGCTGCACTAGGCTTACACGAAGGAGTGTTTGTGCCAACTTTCACATATGGATGTGAGACTATGGTGTGGCATGAAAATGAAATGTGAAGAGTAAAAGCAGTGGAGATGGGACTGCTGAGGAATGTATGTGTGGTACAGAACGTGGATAGGATACGAAATAATGTGATTCGCGAAAGATGTGGAGTGAGGAAGTTGGTGGACATTCGAATCAAAGAAAGTGTGCTAAGATGGTATGGTCATGTGGAGAGATTGGATAACAATAGAATGGTGAAAAGGTGTATCTGAGCGAATCTGAAGGAGGGAAGAGGCGAGGTAGGCCAAGGTGAATGTCGTGGGATATGGTGGATGAATGTGTGAGGAAGAGAGGTTTGGAACTAGGGAACTGACAAGAGATCGAGCTGGCTGGATGAATATTGTGAGAAGTTCATGATCATGGATTTGGCACCTTTTTTAGCGTGGCAGGGTCCGGACTGACTCTATTGGATATGTCTGTGTGAAGCTACAAAACGTGGTGAATGTTTCTGGCGTATCGGATAGAGACAGGATTCCGGGGGTTTGAACGGTGGGTGAATGGAAGCGTGGCCCATTAGACTGAGCAAACTTGGGTTGCCTGGACTTTGCTACTCCTCACCCAGCCCTAGAGAGGGAAAGGAGGTCCGGATGGTGATGACGATGATGATGCAGATCAATTGATATTCATAGTAATAGTATGTCTAGAAGAACGGATATTACCAACACTTGCACACCTGTTCATTGAGCCTTACAATCCCCATAAAATATACAATAGAAATAGTGCATAATGAACTATAACATGAAAAATGGCGGCTTTCCCAAACCGTCAAAGATATTAGAAACGATACTATCCGAACGATGTGTTAATATTCTATTCACGTGCAGATATGACCGTAGGAACATCTACCAGGAGGACAGAAGTGGACACGTCACCGTCAATGTGTGGGAATGGGTGTGAATCCATGGCATGGATGACGTCACCAGGATAGAGGGGAGGTTCACTAATGAATATTTCATCTAAACTTTCCAGGATTTTTTCCTCCCCTCAGTTCAGGAGTGGAACAGTTCCGCTCCTGAACTGAGGGGTTACCATCCGTTTCCTCTCGGCCCTATACTTTTTGTTCAGGACCGCTGCCCCATCCACACTGCGAGAAGAGGCTCGGAATAGTTTAGAGTTCGACAGGGCCTGCAGCTGCTCGACTGGCCCAGTAAGGGAAAGGATATGAACCCCGTCAAAAATTTTGGGGGAAATATGGTTAACTGTTGGTAGCCTGAGAGTGAATGAACACCAGATGAACTACTGGCGCACATCCATGTTCACATTACAAACAGCAACAGCTCATACAGAACCTATGTCGCCTCTATGCCAAACAAACTGCGGGAGGTGATCGAGAATAAAGGTGGGTGGATTTCCTACTAATAAATGGGTCCATACAAATCTTTTATGTGCTTTGATTATCCTCTGATTATAACAATTTAGCAGTGACATTAAAAGCTTCCTATAGCTTATCTGAGAATATAACTGATGCACCACTATATCATAAACTTTGCTCAATGACATGATTTGTATTTGGGGGCACTTATACAGGAATTAGGCACGTTCATATGCATTTCGTAACACAACTTTCCAGTTATAATACTTTATTTTTTCCATTAAAATATGATGCTTGCTTGACTGGTATAATGACAACTCTAGACATCTCGGCAACTCGCTAGACATCTTGCCAGCTGCTGACATGCCTAAGGTGCTGAGAAATAAGTTGGTTAGTGTGTAATCAATAACAAATAGGCCTACTGGTAAACTGCTAACAACTTCACTTGCAGTCTGTTCGATATAGCTTTAAGTGAACATGCACCGGGTGAGCCACCGTGACATCACTTAAAACACAGTATATAACATATATATTACTGAATTCAAAGCTATCGTATAATGTAATATATTGACCAAAGGAAATCCGATAAGCTAAGCTTAAGAAACGTTGCATCTACAACGTTATTTGTTAAATGGATGTTATGGTAATATTTCTTCCTGAAATAATGTTGTTCATGTATTATGCCACTCATAATGCATTTTTCTAATATTTCAGTGTTTGTCTTTATACGATGATCTAGGTTCCACCTCGAAAACATAATCATATATGATATACTGTAATAAGCTACAAACTTATACACAGAACTCAATTACTACTGAGGTGTGTGTCATCAAGTGTGAAAGGCACAGATTACGTGTATCAGTCGTGGACGTCCGTTGCCACTTACGCACACAGCCACATTACCATAATGACACAGCCACATCACATATTTACTACACTACCCCTGCCCCCACCACATGTATTATCCCACACCCTCTCTCTCTCTCTCTCTCTCTCTCTCTCTCTCTCTCTCTCTCTCTCTCTCTCTCTCTCTCTCTCTCTCTCTCTCTCACACACACACACACACACACACACACTGTATGACATTCTTTGTACTGAATGAAATCCTTTTATGAATTTTGTTATTCCAAATGAAAATAAGCATAAAGAGTTGTAACAATAATATCATGTTCATTAACACCACACTGTCAGGCTGGTAATACTGGAACAAACGGACCAGGACTAGGACTGGTGCATGAGAGCTGCAACGCTTCCACAATATGCTCAGTAATATATTTTGAGATTACATAATAGGCTGTTTGTATTTTTCAAAAGACATGGTTGTGCATCAGTATGTTAATTTTAATAATTGACATAACTGGAGTGACAGGAACCTCTACAGTGACACTATAACGCACTAGAGTAGTTATCGGGATTGGGGGTATCAGCGGCCACCTCCCCTCTAACTTGTATCTGCCACTGAACACATGATTACATAAAAAATTTACGAAAACATCACTGTGAGGATGGCTACCCCACGACTATTACTGAAACGTAGGCTATGCACGTAAGTATTGTTTATTGGCTAACGTAATCCGTATTGTGAGCTGGTAATGTATTGCACTTTTGGTTTGACACAGTATTAAATTGTAGGTAAACATGTTATATGCAATGTCATTGCTCATAAGCACAAACTGACAATATGTGTGTGTCTACTGATAGACAGCTGATAGCTGAGAGAGAGAGAGTCGAGGTGGTGGAGCAGGCAGCATGTTGTCCGCTAACCAGAGACGGGGTATCCTATGTTTGGTGTAATTTAAAGCGTGTAATCAGTTGTCTATAATAATTAATAATAAAAATCAAATAGGTTTATTATTATTTAGGATTCAGGATATCATTGACACCTTAATAAACATACTGTAATGACAAAGAATGTATAACTGTTGGAGTAAACGATATGACCCCACTTCATCCCCCTTCCATTCACGTGCCAAGCTCCCGCTCACTCCCATACTTTCCCCAATCCGCTACAGCGCACCATTTGTGGGTGAACTTGCTCACTGTTTCTGAACTACAACTCAGTCTGTATTGTGGTTCATGCTACAAGATAAAAGAAGAATTATTTTTATAAAATTCAGACTTTATGAATAGCATAGCACACAGCTCATTATCCCAAACAATCGCACAATATTTGTTAGCCAATATCACAGCACAGTACAATGGCCACATAGTAATATAATACGGCTAAGACGATAAAGCTTGGCGATTCGAAAAATTCTCGGGCATTTACACACAAACACTCACACATGTTTTCACGTTAGCAATATCCTGTGACTAGGTGGTCCAGGTGGAATTCTAGTCGCGTGTACAAGTTGACAGACAAAGGCAAAAGAGTTCATCTAGGCAGGGCATAAGGAAAACTTGAGGACAACATAATTGATCCCTTCATGCCCAAATGACACGTTGATATTGAGGCTGGTGATGGCTGAAAATACATCAATTGAAGACATTTTAATTTCAGCCATGAGGAAGTCAGAGAAGGGAAGTGATAGAGGAATCGCACTGGAATTGTCCAAGGTGGAACTGAAGGAGGACGTCTGAGAGAAGAGTTCTGTTTTATCTGTAGAATGAATAGGAATAAAAGAGAGATGGAAAGATGATGAGATAAAGTTGTTAGAAGGATTTTTGGCATGGTACCAGATGAAGCGGGAAGAATTCTAGTTGGAGAGTTCAGAGCATTTTGATATATTTAGCTGAGCAAAGAACAATGAGCTTGATTCTGGGCAGGAACATAAAAGAGATGAGTTTCAGGAGTGAGTTGACTCCAGTACCTTTTGTAGGCCTTCTCTTTGTTGTGGACAGCATTAGAACGAGCGTGATTAACTAAGTTTTTTTTTTTTTTGCATTAGGCAAAGGATATAAGGAAAGAATGTATGCTTCCAGGCCCAAGAGAATAACGTATGTAATGCGCAAGGCACACTGAGATTGCTCCCGGCCATGGAAGCAATAATCATTCCAAGGAAAACCAATGAAGTTTTACCTAAGGGCCTCCTGATCTGCATCTCCAAAGTGCCACAGCCACCTCTTCTTTTGGAGGGTCCACAGGCCTGACTGGAGCGATACGACAAGTTAAGATGATAAGGTTGTGATTGGAGGAGCCAAATGGAGAGGAAAAATTAAGAGTGTAAGCTCAAGGATTAGTTGTAAGGAAGAGGTCAGGTGTGTTGGAGCTCTCTGCAAGGTGATCAGGGATTTTTATTTTTTTTGCTCAAACGTACACTTTTGGTAAGAAACATCGAAAATTCATAGAGAAATCGCCCTCCTGAGCTTATAAATGTTGCTACAGGTGCCAGTCAGCCTTACCTTTTCGTTCTTTCTTAAGCTACCTGGCTTCAAAGAAAATGAACTATGGGAAGGTTAACTAATTCAGTTTAAAAGCAACTTTAAATTATTTATTTATTTATTTTTTGGTACGAATTTATGTGTGGTACAAGACTATACTGGTTTTCACACAGTAATATAGGTGATATAAGCATTGTTCACTCACCAAACGCATCCACATATGGCACCTTCCTTTGCAACATTACCACCTCATCACTTCTGTTTGTTTCTTCCTCTAGCTTCTTAATTTCTTTGTCCTCCACCTCATGAATCACTTTCACCATGAATTTCGTCGTTGGAGAGACCATGGCGCACATGTCTTTGCTGGCGAGGTCACTGTTAATTGGGGAGTGTAGGGGGGGAGGGGGTCAGGTGGGGCCAAGCAGTATCCCTGCTTGACAACAGGTGGAGAAGGGTCTCCCACATATGCCTAACAAGAATCACCCGTGAAACTTAAAAAATGTGCAAATGACTGACCTTGCAATTGCATATGGGTACGTTGTCAAGTGTCACCGTGACAAAATGTTCCGACGTACCCATACGACGTTGGGACGCCTCGGGTTAAAAAGAGAGTGACAGGAAAGCAGGAGCCAGAGAGTAGAGAATTCAGAAGATTAAAGTTCAGGAATACGAGTATATGTCGTTGCATACATCTACACTTAAGCCACTTTAGGCTTTAAAATGAGTATAGAAAGTGAAGAAGGATACAGAGAAGGGTTTGCTATCAGTTGCCTCAGACAGCTGGGTCTCAGTTAGGAAGAGAACATGAGGTTCACAGGAGCTGAGGAGGTGCTCAACAGCGAGAAAGTTGGAGGAAAGGCCCAAATGTTGCGAAAATGAAGAAGCGAGACAGTGGTTCCAGGTATCTCACTGTGTTGTCACAGGGAGGTCAAATGTTGGAGGCTTTGTTGCATTCACTCTTGGGGACTCCGAGGCTTGGTAAATATATGCAATTTTTCGTTTGTAAAACTTTTAATATGAAGTGAAATGTGTAATGTGCATGTAATTCGGTGTTGACAGTTAGAGGCACTTGTAATGGAGAACATGCAGCCTATTTGTTGTGTTACTGAAACACTGAAAAAGTTCAGCAAAGGAGGCTGGCCAGGAGCTAGTCCCGAGCGCAGATGAAACAGGAGCTCCAGCTCTCCCTGTGTCTGCTGAACATGCCAAAAGTTTACAAGTTTCAATGCCGCATATTTGTTTAGGTATACATAAGGACCTAAGGACGGCCACATGCACCATATGGACATCACTTCAGGTTTGGTAAAAGGGGCACGTGCTCAGTTTCAATAACCCACTAAAAACTTATTCACGTTTTTATATATAAAGTGAAGCATTGTGCCCCCACAAAGAAATGCAAAAGAATTTAACCTGAGCCACTGGAACTGCACTTCGACTCTCAAGTGTAGAGGCATGGCCTCCAACACTAATCGTTCTGTTAGAAATATGCATTGTTTTTAGGATAAAAGAATGGAATTTTGGATGGATCTGCTTACAGACTAAATTAGGTATTAGACACCATACGATTTAGGCTTGGCAAGGAACCACAACTCCTTGACCACCCCCGCCCCCCCGAAAAAAAAGACTAATAGTTTTCAAGGTTCAGGAATGAAATCTCACCTTAAATGTCGGGATTGAGTATCCCAATATCAGCCTTGTACAGTTGTGATGAACAGAGAAGGATTAGATGAATGGGTGGAATGAAATCTCTTGTGTGCATTAATACAGACAAAATATGTCATGGAGACCAGTAGATGTAAATACTGACCTCCACTCCAGATTCTCGATCTCTTATCATCCCCACCCCAGAAAAAAAAAAAAAGTTCTCCAACATCAGTGGATGAAATAGTGGGTGTGTTATTTGATGAACAAATTTGTGTGTTTGCTGTTTCGTCCAAGCACGATTTTGTTTTCCTTTAACTCGCCGAGTCCCACCGACGTACGACGCACGTCTCTACTTTATTCCGCGGACAGACCCAACAACGTGCATTGTACGTCACTGAATTGCAAGGACCATTGTGTGCGCATTTTTTCAATATTCGTGGGTGATTTTGGGTAGGCATATGTGGGAGACATTCTTCTACCTGCTGTCAAGCGGGGATACTGCCTGGCCCCACCCAACCCCCCCCCCCCCACACTCAATTCACCTGTTAGCTGTAACCTGGCCAGTAAACGTATGTTGCCCCACAGTCTCTCCAATGACGAACTTCACGGTGAAAGTGATTCCTGAGGTGGAGGACAAAGAAACAAAGAAGCTAGAGGTAGAAACAAACAGAAGTGATGAGGTGGTAATGTCGTAAAAGAAAGTGCCATATACTGGGGTTTTGGGTGAGTGAACAATGCTTATAAACGCCTATATTATTGTGTGAAAAGAAATATAGACTTGTACTACACATAAATTCGTACCAAATAAATGAAATAAATATGTAATTTAAAGTAGCTTGAATTAGTTAACCCTTTCATAGTTAGTTTTCTTTAGCCAGGTACCCTGAAAAAGAAGGAAAATGTAAGGTTAAGTGACACCTATATCAACATTTCTAATTTCAGGATCGCGATCTCTCTATGAATTTTCGATGTTTCTCACCAAAAGCGAAGGTTTCAGCCAAAAAACAAAAAATCGAAAATCGGTCGGGACCTGGGGATAGGCTGGGTAAAAAACTGGTCGGGACTGGACGGGTTAAGGACTTCTAAAATACTGTCATCAACTTTCCATAACATAGTTAACTCTAGCAAACTGGGTAGCACTGCTAGCTAGATGTAAATACTATCTCTCTGTCTATTGTCAGACGCCTTAATCCCGTAAGGGGTGGCCTCGAACAAATCGCCTCCATGTTGCACTTTTCCCCACCATTTTACTGCCCTGCTATCAGCTCACACAGCCCTCTCTCATATACCTCTCCACTCAATCCCGCCATATTATCCTCGGCCTCCCCCTCCCACTCCCCCCCTCCACTTCACTCACACACACACTCTCCTAATCAGTCTCTCACTCTTCATCCTCTCCACATGGCCAAACCACCTTAATGTGTTTCTCCTAACGCTTCCCATCACGTCCACATCCACACCACAACACTCCTTCACTTCCTTATTTGTCAGTCTGTCTCTCTTTGTGACTCCACATGCTCTGCTCAAATAACTCATTTCCACTGCTCTCACTCTTGACTTCTGTCCCTCCAATAAGGAGGGAGAATTTGGCCTAACATTACAAGCAGAGGGAGGCTTAATGCTGTTTTCGTCGTCAGAGGCTCATCTTTTTGTAAGTCCAATGGACTGTAGACTGAAGGTGCCTTTCTCTTGTAGTCCACAATCTTCCTTCCTGGAGAAAAGGAGCGAGTTGCAAGATACTGTCTAAACGGACAGTGGATCCTCAATGCCCTTGTGTGAATCCGCCCCTCTCCATGTTTTATTTTGTTTTTTTAATAAAATAATATTAATGACCAGGTGGGGGAATCACCATTTAGTTAGCTTTAGAGTTAGCTCCTTTCACTTCTGCTGGTTGCAGCAGGTAGCAATACCCTCAGACTCGTGGAAATAAATCCAGCAAAAGCATCAACAGAGCTGATAAACACTAGTACAATCCTCCCATATCCTTCCCCCATTGCCCATTCTCTCTCCTTCCTTTGTTAAACGCTGGTGTCGGCAAGGTAGGTCATTCTCCCTCTGCTCAATACATGAACAGCACCTGGGGTCAGCATTCGTCCTCTACGAGCTATGCACTAGCATCTTCTCGACTCCATGCTGCTACTTTCCTGATTACATGGTAAGCCTGCTTCTTCCGGTAAGTGCCCTTATTTTTTTTTTTTTTTTTTTGGGGGGGGGTGTCGTTCCTAGTTTCAGTCTGTTAATTTCTGGTTTGCAGCCCCACATTGTGCAGAGCCATGCTTCGCTGTCGGGGATTGGACTATATGATGTCTGAAATTTTGTTTTTTTAGTGTAGCTGCTGGCTCCTCATTGAGCACAGATTCCATCAAGGAGGACAGGCTTCCTTTACTGCACAATGCTCAACCTAGACTCTGCTCACATGGAGCTACAGCATGTTTTGTTCTGTCTGCGTTATTCGTCCTAGTTACTAGCTTTGTGGCTTATTTGCCTTAAGCCCCAAGGTCCACACAGTGGTCTGTCTGTGCAAGCATGATGAGCTATTTCCATCACGCTATATTTTTCATCTCAGGCCAAATTTTAGATTTTTACTCTTTATAATGTCAATATACTTTAGTTTTTAGTATGCTGTTTGAGAATGTGGTTCACAAATTTTTCACTATGTTCCAGCTACGCAGAATTCTTCTGTCATGCTATGTTTACCGAGGCCATAATTGGTCTAGTATAATATGTAGTGTGTTCCTTGCACCATTGCACACAGTTTTTAACCAGAATGGGGATGATGAGCTATTTCTGTCATGCGACGTTCTCCATTGCATTCCCGAGTTCCACTCATTGTTTTCTCCTAACGGATAATTGAGCATTAGTTCCAAGTACATTTGGTCCTTCTGCCCCATGTGGCACAGTGATTAAACTGAGCAAGTACTGTGAATTGCTGTTACTACCTTAAACCCGGGGCTCAGGCCATGGTTTTACTTTTTAAGTCTTAGTTTGGTGACTGCCTGCTCCACATGGTGTATAGCTTGCACTTCACATGTGTCTGGCAGGCTATCTCCTTCCCAGTTTGTTTGCCCTAGGTCAGGTTCGTCCAGGTCTCCAGCCCTGGGTACCTGCCATGATTTTTTCCATTAATAATCCAGTGTTCTTTTGTATTTTTTATCTCGACCACATGGCTGGCGACCCCCAACTTCTGCTCCTCTAGGAATGGGCGTGGACGGCCACCTGTGTACCTTCTCTATGAGGAATTTTCCTGCTTAATCCACTTTCCCCTTCTAGCTGCTCTTCTTCAACTCCTATTTGTCCCTGGGGCTTTGTTTTGTCTTTTGGGGCAGCTAGCTAGGGAGGTCCCCTTGTGCAGAACTTCCCCTACTCCCACACGGAGAGTGACAGAGGAAAGGGGAGGAGGTAGCAGCCCTTTGTGTCTTACTTCTGTGCATCTGTGTATCCCCCCCTTCCCAGGCTGACATTCCCCATCCAAGGTTAGCCTGCTCCTTCAGAGGATGCTTTGGGAGGCTATGTAGGGATGCCCATACGTTTTGTAAGCCTCATATCCGATGTATGAAGGGCTATGACTTCATTTTCCAGAGTTGTGGCACCTGCTGTCCCCGGTGTGATGCCCTGTCTACTACTCCCAACTGGACGGCCTTCTGGAATACCCCTACCTGATAGCCCAATGGAAGACGGCTCAAAAGTCAGCAGCTCACCATAAGGGAAGCAGTTTGACATTAGAGGATAGTGAGATGGATATGAATACTAGTGAAAGATGTAAAGTGACACAGTTCCCTCATTCTATACATCTTTCCGGTCTAATGAGGCACAATTAGAGGGCAAGACATTAGCTCTAACTGGGGGCATAACAGCACTATCCCTGACGACGCCTGTGCACCTGGGGTATCGACAACGAAATTCATCACCTGGCCTCTCCAGCCATCCAGAGCATCGAGATAGACGAACAAGGGCCACGACACTCCCCAGCCTCCCACAGCACTGTCTCCCGAACCATAGCAGAAACCTCACTCATCACCAACAACAATCCCTGGAGCAGAGGGTGATCGGGGAGATCGATTGCTACCACTGCTCAGCCTCTCTCACCTCACTGACCCACCTCATTTGACTTCATGTCTCCATTCCTCCACCGAATTATCTGGTCCAGCAGAAGAGCAGTCCCCAACCCTGTTTAAACAACTACACACCCTTACATTCACAGGGGGAAGGGAACGAGGAGGACGAAATAGCCACATCCAGGGAGGACCACTTGCACCTTAACTGTCCTGAAGAGTTGGTAGCTGTTTGTGCAGGTCTAATCTATCAAAACCTTCGTAGAACATTATGACAAATTGTTCTGAGAATGCCAGGACATAGAACAATGATGGGTCTTAACAGTGAGCGAAACCATGGAAGTCCAGTTCCCCCCAATCTGGCTCACGATGGTGCAAGCGAGAGCAGGGCCTTTCATGACCAATGCCACAGCCATCACAGACGCCTAAAGTGGTGTGGTAACTGCAGCACCTTTCACTGAGGAAGACAGATAAGGGCTTCAGAGGACAACACTCTCAGCATTGATGGTGACACCCTTCTTCTCCTGGGCCAAGTGGGAACTTGACTACCACGATATCTGGAAAAGGGCTTTGTTCTTAGCTACTGAGATACAGTCAGTTCGCTATCGTCCTTCACGGTGAAATCACGACCCTCTTTTTCTGCCGCTTTTGCGCCTTTTATAAAAGGCCGTGTGACCTCTACCCCTACTAAACATCGTATGGGAAGCGGTAAAGGACTGTAGATATATATAAGTGTAATAAAGTACTAGAAAAAATAAAAGTGTGTGTGTGTATATGAGTAAGAAATGACAGAATACCAGCGGCGAAATAGCGCGAGTGGGAGGATCGTATGTACTCGTATTTTACATTGCTTTCACAGTGCTTTTTATTTTTAAGAATGGATTCCAAACTACTTGGAAATCATTGAATAGTGTTTCTAGTGATCCCAGGAGAAAGCTGAAGGTATGTGCCGTATGCATATGCAATTATAATATTCCAGGGCTAATAACTGAGTTTTGGCAAATATTTTTAAAAAGTCAGTCGGAGCACGAATATCCCCCCGGGAAGGGCCCAGCGCGCTTCTGACAACCCCGCGGTGTAGGGGTTAATGTTAGAAAAGTGGTGTTCATCACGATGGAGTGAGAGGCCTGGGAAGCAGTCATCTAGGATGTTCTCTTTTCTTCTAACCAGGTTCGTAGAGGAGGCATATGCTCGTCTCCCAGGTACCATACACCTCCCGCCCTCTCCTCTAACCTCTCTCAAGCCGCAGAGGTCGCCTTCTCCTCATCACTACAAGCTCTCCAAGTGTACCAGGCTGGACGACAAGGCACCGGCGTCGTCACTGAACGCATCCAGCATGACAAAACAGCACCAAGGCCCCTACTCCTCAAAACTTAACACTAGCAAAGGAGTGTCACACAACCAGCACTGATCCACAGGGCTTACTTACAAGTCAACATGATGGCCAATCAGTCTTTGCTTAGCCCACTGTCTCTTCATAAGATTAACAAAGGCACTGGGATCAACATATTAATGTATTTCAACGACTGGCTCCTCACAGCAGCCAACAAGGAGTGTCATGAAAATACAAGCTGACTAAGCAACTCAGCTGGGGAGCTCGGCTTTAAAATCAGCATGGAAAAACTTTCTTGACACTTGTGAAGCAAGTAATCTGGTTAGGTCTGGAGTAGGACACCAGGCAATATGAGTGCGTCTGTCCCCGGACAAATGCATGTTGCCCTCGGGAAAATTTGTTTAGGACAGTTCACGTTAACCCGAATTCTGAAAACATCAGGAGTCACTACTGTGGGCACTGTATTTGGCAGGTTGTGCCACAGCCACATACCACGGTAGGTAAAGATGATCCCAGCAGAAAGGATGTTGCACACGAGACATGACCCATCCAGTCCCTGCCAGTCTCAGGAGACTGCTTTGATGATGGATTGTGCCAGACTCCTACGACTGTAACCAATCCAAAGACTTGGGCAGGGGCGTGCTGTCATGAGTGGGGCACCAACAACTGGAGGCTTGGATAGAGACAGAACATGTCAAGCACATAAATATCAGGGAAGTAGGGGTAATGCAAAAGGACAACCAACTGGTGGTGCAATGCATCAAATAGTACTGCACGTCAAGGTCTGAGCCCTTCCAGGCACAGACGGAACAAATCCTAGTGGCTCATTCATCATTGCTGTTGGTACCTGTCGGCTCAAGATTTTCTGGGAAGAAGAACCAGAGGGCCAAAGCACACTCCAGGTTTAAGTCAACCTCAGTTGAATGGACAATCTGGAGGGGTTCTCGGGTGGGGCCACATGCAGGTGGACCTCTTTGTCACCAAAGACACGATGCAGTTATCTACTGTACCTATCCAATGTGCACAGTATGCTAACAGGTGGCACGAATGCAATAGAGGAGGACTGGATGAAGTCGACACTCATATACCTGTTTCCCTCACCTGCATCCAAGGTTCTCCTAAAAGTACTTAGCAATTTCAGCCTTGATTGGGAGAAAGCTGCTCCTAGTAAGCCCCAGCCCACTGCCTCTGGGGATGGTCTAGATCACTAACCCTAACAGAGAAGCTCCAAGCAACATTAAATTTTTATGCGTGATATTTCTCCAGCAGGTCCTAACCTCCGCAGAATTTCGTGGAGGATATGCTACGAATATTATGGGCCTCCTCCACCAATCCCTCTGGACTGCTTTCCTCTGAGCAGAATAGAGAGGCCCTTGAATAGCAGAGTCCCAGGTCCTGTCATTACCTCCACCAAGGAGTTTATGTTTTACCCAGCATTGGTTTGTCTGTCAGTCTGCCTCTCTGTTGAGAGGATTACTTAAAAAGTTATGAATATATTTAGTGGAACTGTGAGCTATAGAACAAGGAATAAATGATTTAATTTTGGGCTGAATCCGGATCGGGAGTATCCTGTACAATATCCTCCAAAAATTCCCAATGAATTTTAATTAAATTTTGTGGAAAGGTTGGCCATGGACCAAGAAATAACCTACTAAATTTGAGGGCTGATCCAGATCCTATGTCCACGGATCTGGATCCGGATCCTTTTTAATGGCAATGGCATTTGCGAAGGTATGCGCTCTGTGAGCGTTTTCTAGTTTCTATTGAGTTCGGTAAAGAGGAAAGGCAGGGTGGGGAATTTCTTAGATTTGTGCACTGTTCCCAGCATGCACTATCTTTGCACAGGATGGACTGGCAGTGTCCCTATTGCCATCTTCAAGGTCGCTCACAAAAAAAGAAAGAAGACTTCAGGCTTGCTCCTCTCACAATCCCAGCCTGTAGGATACGTGCTGTCCACCATCCTCTGTGCTCAGTAGCAGCGCTCAAGCAGTACCCGGAAGTTTCAATAAGCACAGACTCGAGAGAGACATTGTTCTGTGCAGATACGGGTGCTCTCTTATTCAGTGAGGGCACTCTATGCTTAGCAGAGAGTGTACTAGTAGAGTCCACTATCACCCATGAAATAATAGGGGAAGGAGACTTGCTAAATGATCCATGAGCACACGGCCTTTGGAAAGTAGCGGCATCTCTGTCATTTCTCCACACACTCATTTACTCTCACTTGCACAGATAGGTGGCCTGTGAAGTTCAGCAATGTCCTTCATCACGACATACATAACTAACGCCCTGGGGGATGCCCCATGCATAGCACTAAGAGTCTTCCCAGGCAACAACAGAGAAACATAACACTGCGCTCCATGCCCTCTAAAAAGTGACGCTCACGCTTGCTCTCGCTGTCATTCTAATCCATACCAGTTAGGATCTGCCTGCGCAATGTGCTCCAACCCCATCACTGGGTGAGGAGGGCAGCAAGCATCCAGTCATCACCAGAGGTAGTGCAGTGCACCTCCCTTATGCTCTCTATCACAAGATTATTTGTTCGGTTCGTTTGTGCTCTTGGCAGACAAAGAAAAAAGAATACACCAGTGCAAGCGAATGACAGTGAAAAAAAAAAAAATTTGGGTGGTACAGTGTGAAAGGGTAAAAATTAATATGTGCCAACTGGATGCCTCATGTGTGCTATGAGATCCATCAGTGTAATCACTCGGCCCTAGGACCCCTTACCATGCACATGTCTTGTATCAAGCCAGGCACTGAAAAAGTTACCTTATACGCTTATTGTCCACATAAGAACAGAATGGGAAGAGCGTGGATTCTCAGTGAACGTGTCAGCTGAAATGTGCAGTGCTATACCTAGCCTGCGAGTTACATTCCTTGAACCTCAGTGTATAATAGTTCCTGTCAAGCATTAAACTTTACAAACAAAAAAAAACTATGTTGCTTTTTACCTCTTTCTATCCTTTTGCTATGCAGCTAACTGAAATACGAGCAGAAACAGAAAACATCAATGAGGCGGACCACGCAAGCTCCCCCACCCGAGCAGAGACAGAAAACGTCAGTGAGGCAGACGACACCAGCCCCCCAACCCGAGGAGGAACCAACGGGGAGGCACTTAAGGCACGGAGCGTTTCCAGGTATGACCGACCTACCTGTACAACTACTATATGTCCCTCTCGCTCCCAACCAATGCCGTGCCAGGTACGCAGGAAAAGTTACCTAGGTTCCGGCCAGAGCAACCCTCATCAGGTAAGCAGCGGAATTGTCCACACAGTCCCGAGTAGTGCTGCGGCACAGGCCACCATCCATGCTGGGCTAGAGGAAAAGCAAGCCATTGTCCGCTCCTCAGCTACCATCCCCTGTAGGGTCGCGACACAGGCCATTGTCTGTGTCAAACTAGAGGAAGAGCAGGCCACTGTCCACTCCTCTCCTGCAGTATCCTCCAGGGGCAACGCTGCGACACCAGCCACTGTCTGTGTCGGGTGTGAGATAAGGCAGGCCATCTTCTGCCCCTCAGCTGCTGCCTCCTGTAGGACTGCGACACAGGCCACCATCCCTGTTAGGCCCGACGTTGAGCCGGCCACCATCCGCTCCTCACCTACAGAAGGTTCACGCCCCTCTTCAGGGAGCTTTTCCCCTGTAGCCCTGAGAGATGGGAACCACCGTGTTGGTATCAACCTGTACGGGGGAGGCAGAGCAGGCTATCGTCCGCTCCTCACCCTCTGTCTCTAGGGAGTTGCCCGTTAAATTACGTCATTTGCCTGGCCCTCCATCCTTTCTGTGACTGGGTGGGATATTCTCTCTCTCCCCACAGAGGTGAGCCCCTGGAGTGTAATGCCATTTTTTTTACATATAAGTAGTATAAGAGTAATTTAAGTTAGTATAAGTATAGGTTAAGTATATAATATATGTGATTTACATAAGGTTATGTAAGTGATAATTGTATATTCTGGACCGTGTGGAAATGTAAAGTGTGAAGTGGACTTTGTAAATCGTATTTTGGGCTTGATTTTACTAGTGAAAGCAACTGGACAGGACGGGCCGGCATCTGGCCTCAGTTGAACCGCATAGAGAGTTAATTTGGTGCTTATATTGGCGAGTAGTCATATTTATACCTAGAATTCAGAATTTTTGTACTTAGGCTAGTGTAGCCGTATTGTTCTACTGAATAACGTTGTTTAAGAACTTCAGTAAAGCCAGACTATTGATGATTGTCATAGATGACCGCAAAAATTAATTCATTTAGTATGGACATCAGTGGTTGCATCATGGTTGCATCATGTGGGGGTGCAGCGAACTAAACAGAGAGAAAATTTTTATCAAACCGTGATTTCAGGCATCGTATGTAAAATTGTTAAACCTATGCTATTGCCACAAAAATTTAACTCATCATAAGTCATAATTTTATAAGTAGAGTAATGCGTACGTGTTTATTGCAAATTCTGGTGCGATGTTATAACCTGGTGACTGTAACGTAACTGTTTGTAGTTAGAGCCAGACAGAGCGATCGGAGCGGGTGATCGAGGGCGCGGGCTTTAGCGTGCCCAGGAAGCGTCACTCTCCAGAAAGACTTCATTGGATGTGGGCGTTTCAGGTAAAGCTCCGAGAATTATACAGTATTTTTCCCTTATACGTCATCATAATTAGTTGTTGATATAACCATAATTAAAGTAAGATATCTGAGCATATTATCAAACCCCTGACTCTCCAGAAAGACTTCATTGGGTGTGGGCGTTTCAGAGCCGGCAAATGGCGTCGGGTCATGGAATCTGCGCAGGCCATTGTTTGAGAGTCACAAGTCCAGTGCCCGAAAGCCCTTTGCACTAATTTACACATAGTCTATTTCCAATGCAGAGTATAGTCAAAGTCGGTTGGTCCACTTAGTAAGCTAATTTCTTATAAAACAAATGTAATATGTTGGTTAAAGGTGTGTGAGAAGGCGGAAAAGTGTATTGTCCCGCCGTGAGCAGTGCTGTGAGCACTGAGTTCTATAGAGTAATAATCTTGGTTAAGTATATTTTTCCTAGATATGTCATGTGGTGTAACCCAGGTAAAATAAGGTTGATTTCTTTAGAATTGAAGTAAACAGTGTAACACGTTGTAACTGGGTCTCGCTACGAGTCCTTGTGCGACCGTGCGTGGAGTAGTTTATGAGAGTTACCCCATGTTGGAAAAGTTTTCTATGATGTCGACGGGATGAGGTTATTTTTCCTGGACCGTGTTATCGGGTCAGATGATTCTACCTGTGTGGAATAGATCTTGCATTCTCTGTCAGTTATCCTGTCGTAATGGAGACAAGTGATTCATTAAGATCTAGTAATTAAATCTGGTTTGAAACTATATCATTGCTTAGTAATTAAGGACATTAATATAGATAAGTAGATAATAGACAAGTGTGTTTGGTTATAATCCTACGGGGTAGTACAAGTAAAAACGGGATGGCCCACAAAGCATGTACATCTAAAGAACCACGCTCTCCTATAAAAGGCTCACGTTACCTTGTTACTGTCAGAGGCCCCTTGTCCCTCTTCCATCGTGTGGGACTAAATCATAAATAACTAATTCTTTTTTTTTCCCGGCGACTGCTGGGTGGTGGCAGCGATACCAAATAATTTTAATTATTAAAGAGGTTTTATTTTTAATGTTCTGACAGTAACTGTAATCACATGATAAAAATCAAATTCAACTACTGTCGCACTGGCTGCTTTAGCGGTGTGGCATAGCTGAAGTAGTCTTTTATGACGTAGGTAGAAAAATCCATGCGTTACACTGGTGGCTAAAGTGGTGGGATTTAGATGAATATTGGTGGGATAACATGCTGGAGGCCCACTCTGTTTTATTTGGTACCCCGGTGTAACAAAATCTTCGAATCTCAGTTGGAATGGGGATTGGTAATTCCCACAGTTGAAGTTTAAGTATTTTTACAAAATGTTTAGAGTAGCCTTAGTAGGCCATAGCCAGATACCCCAGACACTGGATATTGATTCGGGCGTAGACTTGAGAGTGTATCGGGCCCCTGGAGCGAAGGCCAGCTCTTTCTTCTCTGACGAGCGAGTCAACAGAGTACTCGAGTGGCAACATGATTTATGTATTCTTTGGTTGGGTATTAATGATATAAACTGGCATACAACTCCTGGCCAAATAGCAAATGATATCTGTCAAATAGTGGAAGTCATAGAGAGTAATTGTGGGGCGGAGGTTCGTATGTGTTTGGTGGAACCCCACATTTACCAGGGAGATACTCCAATCTCCACTGAGGGTTACCGAACCGTTCAGAATGCGGTCAATCAGAAATTGAAGCGGAAGGCAAAACAAAAGGTAATACAGTTTAACACAGCTTATTATGCAAATTCGCTATCGGATGGAGTACATTGGTCGGGAGAGGCCAAGAGCAAGGTGAAGGATAAGCTGGTGTCCGTGATTAGTGGATATTTGTCCTAATGAGTTAAGTAATTAATAATAGCATTCTTTCTGTTTCACAATGTCTTGGCAAGATGTGGAGATTAAGTTGGAGGACGAGGAGTATGATCAGTCAGAGACGCAGCAGTCTTTCGCGAAATTAGCCTGTCCTCAGAATTCAGTTTGGACTCAAACGATGTTGTGTAACGTAAATCCTCTAAAGCCACGTGATGTTCCAGTATTAGAACTGAATCAGTTGCAGAGTATTGATGCGGCAGCTCGCCTGGAAATGTTCTTTGAAGCGGTGGAGCAGTGTAGCCAAGATGATGCAAAGCGTTTACAAATTGCGAAGAGTCGAGTGAGCGCGGAGTTAGCAGTGTTCATACACAACGTTCAGATTAAGAGACGAGTAACTACATGGCTGACATTTAAGACGATCCTTAGGTCAGAATTTGCCATCAAAGTAACTCGATCGGGCATGTCAGGAATTGGATTCAGCGTGCTACGATTGGGTGGAATCACCGCATTCGTTTACGCATCGCTATATATGTAAGCATGCGGCAGTTGAGCATAAATTTCCTGGTGAAAGGTTCCCTAACCGAGACAAAACAATCAAGCGTAAGTTGTGGTATGGATTGCCTCTTCCGTCAAGGAGTAAGTTAGAAGCGTTTCTGGAGGATGAATGCCCATTAAAGAAGTTCATAGATAGAGTCGAGAATGAACGCCTACTGTTGGAAGCAAGCCAGGCCTCTCAAGTAAATATGTTACCTCCTGAAAGAACTGTGAAAGATAGGGTGTCAGATAATCAGCTATCATCGTCTACATCATTGAAACAGAGCAACTTCTCGGATCCTGACGGACCGGAAGAAGTAGTAAAAGATCTAAAGCGTCAGATCCGTGAACTTAAGTCAAGCCTGGCACAAGCAGTCAAAGGTCGGCCTAAAAACCCTAAAGTATACAGTGATAAATACTGTGCTCATTGTCTAGCTTTTTCTCACAATCTCAGGGATTGTTGGCGTAAACCCCCTCCTGGACACTGTTTTGATTGTCGCAGACCTGGATGTCGGCGAGGTGAGCGCGGGTGTCCTGGGCGCGGTCCCGACACCACGGCTCAAAGCGTCTCTCCGGTAGTAACTCGGGAACCGGCTCAGCAGATATGACTAGCCGGCGGACAGACATCTCCCACTATCAGTATTATAACAAATGGGAAGATGTTAGAAGCTGTCGTAGACACCGGCAGTAGTTAACTCTGATCAAGGAGTCTGCATTTAAGCGAATCGGAGGAGAACTGAACACGCGACGTAATCCGCCGCGTTTACAAGGTATCACAGGCGCACCCCTGAGAATTCTAGGGATGTTCCGAGCTGAAATAGCGGTTGGTGATGAGAAAGTGCACAAGCAATGGATCCCGGTAGTACCAGACTCGTATCTTAGTACAGATATTCTCCTGGGATGTGATGTGTTGAGTCAAGCTACACTCATGTGGGATGGAGTGAAGAGAGTTATGATGTGGGGTGGTGCACCTTATGTAGTAAATCATATTCGTCGACAGAAGAACAAGGTGAGGAGAGTCAAAGATGAGCCTGTTGTAATGTCTAAGCCGAAACAAACCTTCTCTCAGATTAATCTCCTTTCGTCTTTGCAGTTGGACCCTTACCAAACTAAATTCGTGGCTGTATCTGTGAAAGTGGAACCAGAAACCAATCTTATCGTCTATCCACAGTCTAGAATGAGTCATAATAGTCACCCATATTTGGTCCAAGTAAACGAGTCAAGCAATATTTTTGTTCCACTGATTAACCCCACTAAAAAGGCGAAAGTGTTACGTAAAGGAACTATCATTGGTTCGTATGAGAGAGTGACTAGCCC
>JAGKTI010013591.1:8629-21554 GCA_018397915.1 Birgus latro
AAAAAAGAGAGGAGGGAAAAGAAGAAAGAAGGAGAGAAAAAGGAAGAAGGAGAGAGAGAGAGAAGGAGAAAGAGAGAGAGAGAGAGAGAGAGAGAGAGAGAGAGAGAGAGAGAGAGAGAGAGAATAGGATGGAAGAATGACAGAAAGATAAAAAAAGAAGATGAAATGATGATAGACACAGACACAGAGGACTGAAAAATGCTGGAAAAAAACAAAGAAAACATTGGAAGAATGACAGTCAGTAAAGGAAGAGGATAGAATGATATATAGGCAGACAGATAATGGAAGAATGTCATACAGAAAACGAGGATAGAATGATCGAGTCAGACACATTTAACAGAAGGATGACAGACAGAAAAGGAAGTGTGTAGAATGATTGAGAGACAGACACAGAGAAGGAAGCATGACACACAGATAACGAAGAGGACAGAATGATACACAGACACAGAGAAAGGAAGAATGCCAGACAGAGAGAAGAACGTGAGGGACAACGCAGAGGATGAAGGGGTGTTAAAGAGAAGGTTAGTACGAGCAGATAGAGGCCTGATAAGAGTGGTCAGCCCCTCAAAGATAAAACCTTTTTCTTTTACCTTATGTGGACGCCTGAGTGGAGAGAGAGAGAGAGAGAGAGAGAGAGAGAGAGAGAGAGAGAGAGAGAGAGAGAAGTGAAATATTTTGAGTATAGAGATGTACTGTAGCAGAGATGATGAGATGTGGAAGGGGGAGGGAAAATCCTGTGAAATGTACTGTACTGTATGAGGTCAAGTGGGAAAGGAGAAAGTGGAAATAACAGTGTGAGGAATGGGAAGGGAAAGGAAGGAAAGGTGTGATAAAAGTAAGATACCTAGAAAAGTAAGGAAATTGAAAACAGGAAAGAGCAAAATAGAGAAACGGAAATAATATCAAGATTGAGAAGTACTGCATAGATTCACAGACTACCCCTCAGAGATAAACAATTACCAGTGAACAGGTGGCTTCGTTGGTGTGTGACAGGGGAGGTGTGGGAGGCGGTGAGGAAGTAGATAAGGGTAAGGAGGGAGTAGGTAGAAGAGGCTAGGGAGGAAGGAGGTAATCTAGGACTGGAAAGAAGGAAGTAGACAGTGAGGGAAGAGGTATAACAAGAGTAGTAAGGGAAGAGGTACAATAAGAGTAGGGAGGAAGGAGGTAGACAGGGGTAGGAAAGGAGGAGGTACACAAGGGAAGAGTGAGAAGAGAGATTGCAGTAGGGAGGAACTGAATTAATTAAATAATGGATTCCTAGCTCCAGGTATCAAAGACCGTAAGCACTAATTCAGAGCAAAAATAAATGACTAGCAGTAGAGGGAAAATAAAGGCCAGAAGGAACATGGGAGTATTAAGAAGAGAGGTAGGACAGAAGAGAATAGGAGGATAGTAAGAAGAGAAAGACTGGAGACATAAAGCCCCTTTTAGTCGCCACTTACTACAAACAGGAATACTGGGGTAGTATTCCTCCCCCACCCTCCCTCCCCAGGGGATTCGTAGGGAGGAAGGAGATAGACAAGGGTAGGGTAGGGTAGGGAAAGAAGAGGCAGACAAAAGTAGGGAAAGAAAAAGACAAGTGGAAAGAAGGAGGACAAGAAGAGGAATAATTTTCTTCTGTTTCTTCTTTCCTTCGTTCGTTTTCTTCCTCATTCTGCTTTGGCACGTGCTGTGGAAATGTTGGCTCTGTGATGAGAAAGCATACGAGTAGTGAAGAATGTTATCGAGAAGAACAGAGAATATTTAAAAAGGGGAGGGGGCGGGAGAAAGAAGAAATGCTGAAGAAGGGAGAATGACAAGAGCAGGGAGAAGGTGGCAATAGAAAAAATGAAGAGAGTGACAAGATACAGTAAAAGATGGAGGGAGAAGTTAAAAGAAAAGGACCAAGTGGGAAGATAGTAGGGATAGGGAGTGGTGAAAAAAGAGAGAAAGAATGAAAAGGAGTTAGGAGGACGAGGATACTAGAAAAGAAAGAATGAATGGAGTACCCCCGTGAAAAGTCTGAATGAAGTAGAAAGGAGTGAAAAGAACAGAGGCTTGTGAAAAGAATTTCTGGAGCATAAATGCATTGTGAAGGGGTCATTTTTATACAAGAAGAAATTTCGATGCACTCCCCTCCCACCTGTTTCAGTCATCTTTTTACAACATGCAGGAAGTACAAAGGTGGTCAGCTTAGATTTGTTCCAATCATTCTGGTTCATACCACCCATATCAGAATCAAACCAGACCATTTCAGCACAAATACAGTCAACTTCGGTCATTTCATATTCTTTCAGGTCCCTTGTCGTCCAGTAGATTCATCCAGTGCTGGTGTTCTGTAAGCACTCATATCATGTTGTACTGAAGGCAGGACCAGGAAGGAACTGTTGTGTCCTTAAGCCACTCCTCTTTCCTCATCTCTCTTGTGGCAGTATTTGGAAAGGGTTTGGTCATGTGGACTGAATGGGAAATGAGTGGGTTAATCTAACTCTGTGTTAAAGTGGGATTGGGTTGGAATAAAAGGGATAGGCCATGAGAAAGATGAGGTTATATACGAGAGGTTAGTTTATCGGTGGAGCGGGTTGCCATGTGGACTGAATGGTGAATGAGAAGATGATTAACCTGAATAAATGTGTAAGAGTGGGATGGAGTTGAAATAAAAGAAAACAGGCCATGAGAACGATGAGGTTATACATAATAGAGTGGTTAGTCGTTGGAGGAGGGAAGGAGACAGATCCAATATGGCAAAAGAGAGACTGAGGATTTAATGAAAACATTGATGTCTCGTGGAAGATGTCATGACTGAGCTGGGCCAGAATGCCAGGACCTCTTTTTGTTGAGGTCACCACGCGAAGAATGCCGAGTCAGACAGCACACAGACTTACAGATAGTCAGTAGTCTGGTAGTTGAAGCAGAACTGACGTGGGTAACCCGGTCTCAGGTCTTAAACGAGAAGGTAATGGGAGGTTTGGGCGTAGCGGTAGACAGCTTTGGGGCTTCAGGTAATGGTCGGTCAGTAGCCGTAAAAATTTAAACGCCGCTTAATGTAGGTGACGTCAGGGTCTTGAGTTGCAGGTGAATTGCCGGCTTTTTTAAGAAATGAGCGTCATTCGGGCATTATTAAATTGACAGGAATAAGTGGTGTGTGTGTGTGTGTGTGTTGTCTGGGTTAAGAAATGTTACATATTTTGTGTTTTGCAAGCTAGGATTAAGTTATTATGCAAACAGGACAGGGCACCTCGCACCTTCATAACATAATTTCTGGCTTAAACCGCCTTCATAGTAACTGGTTGGCATGAGGTAAGAGGAGAGGTGGTTGCTCATACAGTAGGAGTCTTATTACTAGCAGAGGGGGGAAAGAGAGGCGGGAAAAGTGGACGAGAGGTGCTTATTTACCATCGTCCTTCCGTATACGCTTCTTCTGACGGGGTATAAAACATCAGTCATAGCTAAATACGTAGAGAAAGCCACTGGGGTCGCAAGCCGATCGACTGTTAACGTAGCCGAGTAAGAGTGACTGCTTGAACTTGACCTTTGATTGACAGCCTGTGGTGGTCAATATATTCACTGTCCGGGAGGTGGTTGTGTGCGTGTGGATCGGGGGTGGGGAAGTAGAGGTGGTGAGGGGAAGGAGTGGATGGGGTGTGGTGTTGGTGGTCAGGGTGAGGGAGGGGGAGAAGGTTGTTGAGATGTGGTGTTTACGGGGTCAGTGAGTGATTGGGAGGAGGTGGTTGAGATGCGAAGTTGGGAAAGTGTTGGGGGATCAGGTAAGTGAGAGGGACAAGGGAGCTGAGGTGTGGTATTGGGGCTAGGGAGAGGAGGTGAGAGGTGAGTGAGGAGGAGGAGGAGGAGGTAGTTATGGTATGGTCTGGGGAGAGGGTAAGGTGGGTGAGAGGTAGGAGATGGCTGGGATGTGTTGTTGGTGGGGTCAGGAAGAATGAGAGAGGAGGTGGTTGAGGTGTGGTGTTAGGGTTGAGGAACAGGAGAGGAGACGGTGGGGGTGCTGGGAAGTGCACGGTAGGTGAAGGATAAAAGGTGATTGGGGTGTGATGTTGAAGTAGCAGGGTGAGTTAGGTTGGATGGAGTTGGGAGGGCATGCACAGGAAAGTCACGAAATAACTCTGCAGACTAACTTAGATAAACTATTTCGTAAAACTTATCACTGTAGGAATGACGAGGAAGAAAAGAGTGCAGAAACTTGCTGTGTCTTGTTCTTCGTACAAGAGAGAATCTTGAGTTACGAGAGGTAGTTGCACACAGATTTTTAAGTCTGGCTAACTAGAGACCTACTGACCTGTAATGCGGTCCTTTGATATGGTTGCGGGTGTGCATGTGGATGGCTGTACTACTACACAAGGTCTAGAGAACAAGAAAACAGTCTGTGCACGCGCCGATAGAGTGCGGAATGTGGGCAGAGTACAAGAGATCTGTGGCGTTATGCACCCCTGTTTCCTCTCGTCCTTAACCGAGAACTCCCCAGTCCACCCAGTCACACCACACAGCCCTATGCTTACTTGTCTAATAAACCCCAGTTCCCCATACTTGCCCAATAAAACCCATTTCCCTATACTTGCCTAATAAACCCCAGTTCCCCATCTTGCCCAATAAGCCCCAATTCCCCATACTTGCCCAATAAACCCCAGTTCCCTATACTTGCCCAATAAACCCCAGTTCCCCGTACTTGCCCAATAAACCCCGGTTCCCCGTACTTGGCCAATAAACCCCAGTTCCCCGTACTTAAGCAATAAACACCATTTCCCCATACTTGCACAGTAATACCCAGTTAATTTGTTTTCATAGCATGTGATATAATTTCCAAGTACAGTGTATGCTAAAATTATCCTCTAAAAAGCAGACACTGATACAACAGCTGTCACTGCCCCCCTCACTGTTCACTGTCACTTGCACCCTGATTGTTACACGGCCTTGAAATAAGACGGGATCGTGTGAGTGTGATAAAAGTGGCAGGGAACAGCAAAAAGATGGAGTGTGGTAAGCAGTTGAAGCCTGACAGAGATGGAGTGAGAGAGGTAGGCAGAGAATCTACTAACTGGTTGCCGACTTTGAGATGAGGCGGATCGTTTGAGGGTGATAAAAGTGACAGTGGACGGATTCCCAGCCAGCAAATCATTGACCTCATAAACTGATCTTATGTAGCACACGACAGCCACATATTTTTACATTGCCAGTTTACAATCAGAATGTCTTTAGGGAGGTATTTTCAATCTAATTTCGTCAGATGTTTGTAAAATAGGAAAGAAATTAATGTCATATCGAATAAAGTAAGACAGAAACTGCAAGGTGTCAGTTTGTCGAGGTCAGAATGAGTTGTCAATCAGAAGAGAAATAGATTACTGAAATAATATGACATATTTAGACCACGTAGTCAACAGCAGCTTGTAAAAAGCATTGAACGACTTTTGCAGCCCTCCATACACACACACACACACACACACACACACACACAGAACGGTCTAGGGAAATCACGTCCTGTCAATAGCACTCACACACATATTTGTCTTCATGTGAGGTATGTTTATTTACAAAACGAGAACTAATTATGTANAGAAGAGAAATAGATTACTGAAATAATATGACATATTTAGACCACGTAGTCAACAGCAGCTTGTAAAAAGCATTGAACGACTTTTGCAGCCCTCCATACACACACACACACACACACACACACACACAGAACGGTCTAGGGAAATCACGTCCTGTCAATAGCACTCACACACATATTTGTCTTCATGTGAGGTATGTTTATTTACAAAACGAGAACTAATTATGTAGAATGCAAAGAATGTTAATCGGTTTGTTTTTCATAACAAGAAAGAATGTTGACAAATCAGTAGAGCATTGCAAATATACATGTGCTATTTTTGACTAATGTTTGCTACTTTAGAATGTAACGTTATAACTGTGCGGTGGTATTCTCATAAGATGGTGGGAGTGCACAACAATGTGATTGTGTTTGTAATCATAACTATGTGATGATATTTATGACCAGGTGGCATTTATGACGATGTGATGGTATCTGTGAATACGAGGACATGATGGTGTTAATGACCACGACAGTGTGATGGGATTTATGATCATGTGGCGCTCTTTATGGCCTTATTGTGTTGTCAACAGTATGGTGGTGTTTATGAGCAAGTTCATGCGATGGTGTTCAAGGCCAAGACGATGTGGTGGTGTTTGTCACCTCGTGGTGGTGATTATAAGCATATGGTAATGTCTGTTAGCATGATTAAGTGGTGGTTTTTATGACTTTGATCAATTTGTGAAGTATATGACCATGTGGTGGTGTTTATGACTAAGACCATGTGATATAACCATGACCATGTGGAGTTGTTCATGGCTGTTAGGTAATTTCTTTGACCATGATCATGTAATGGTGTTTATGACCATGTAGTGGTGTTTATTAACATGGTGTTAATGCTCAGGTGGATGAGTTTATAACCTCTCATGTTGTGGTATTTTATAATCATGGGGTGCTTTTATAATCCAACATTCCATGTATCAGTTAGAGGTGGCATTTTCAGGCTGGTTGTTGAGAAGATCAGACTGAACGTTGAAGAGGTCTTTGTAGTCTCCTTCAAGGCACACAGCTTCGAACTAAAGATCAGCAGCAAAGAACCAGAGTAATATCACTGAATATTACTGTGTCGTATCACTGAATGTGTTGTGTACTGATGTGTTGTTATGCATTGAGTTTCAGCGACGAAATTAATAACATGCCAGGGAACGCATGTTTCATAACGCACTTATTAAATTGATAAATTTTTTGAGTTATTTGATGGAATAAAGGAATGGAGGTATCGAAATGTGGGCCAATCGCGAAAACAGACGCGATCCTACAAAGATAAAGAGCCGCTGATATAGAAGTACATACAGAGTTGATGAGAAAAAAATCTTGTATAAGGAGAGTTCTTACACTGAAAGGGTTAATATCCCTCTCGTTCAGGATTATCAGTTGACTAATAGGCCTTACTCTCACAATATCCAGTTAATATATCTGAGGCTCAGGATTTACAGCTGGCTATGCTTAACGCTCATTGTTTAAAGTTGGCTAAAATATATATATAACAGTCATGGTTAATATACAGTACACTAACAGTCGCGTTCAGCTTACAGTATTCTTCCTTCATTCAGAATTTACTTTTGGCAAATATGTTTCGCTTTCAGAACATAAAGTTGTGTTAATCACATTCAGGATTTACAGTTGGCTAATATGTTTGCCAGCGGAACACCTTTCAGTGATCCTTAACAGTGAAACCGTCTAGTATGGCTGCACCTAACTAGTATAGCTGGACTGATCACTGGGATGCACAAGCTTATTCGCCACAGCAAGGCAGTGTTCCATCAACAAAGACCTAATATCCCTCAGATTCAGGAATAACATATGTCCCACGTTCAGGTTTTATAATACCTTTTCATCACGTTTGAATCACATTGTCATTTACATTTAAGGTTTACAAATGCCTTACACCTTTCCCTTTCAGGACTTACATTTGTATATCATATGTCCAGAATTTACAAGTAGTTTATATGTCTTAGGCTCAGAATTACAGTATCCATCACGTTTGTCGTACAGTGTCATTCACAGTCAATACTTACATGATTGAAGCTACATTTTTTTTTTTAAATAACAGAACAGAGGAAGGGAAAAGAAATGAATAAAAAATAAAATCCATACACCAGATTACTGGCGTCATCTGTTCTTAAAATATCTGTAACAGTTGGACTTGAACAGCTCTAGGCTTAAATTTGGGGGGAAAGAACTCCGGGGAAGCGAGCTCCAGAGAGCTGAAGTTCGGGGAATAAAAGAATTCTGATTGGTAGAAGTTGTTACTGTCAAGGTGGCATGTCGGCATCCGTGCCATTTAAAGCATCATTCAAATCACGCTGACACCACTAATGCCACTGCTCGTGAATGGTCAGCATCAGATTTGCTTATAGCATCGTCCTTGCCACACTGACTGAGTGAAGGTGTCTCATCAGCGTCAACGTAAGGCCACCTTATACAAGGTGGTTCACTTGCACGTGGCACGGAAATCATAGCACTAGATTCTGTCTGGGATTAAATCACCCTGTAGTGTCGCCAGGCCACCGTGTCAATAACAAGGGCGTTTGGCTGCGTCACAGGAAAGCTAGGCCCATCAACCAACCCACACTGACAACACCAAGGAGACTTAACTGCGTCTGGAAGGAAGGAATAATGAATTCGCACCAAGCCAATAAGGCTATATGGCACTGAAGGAATAGAGGGGAAATGAAGGCCAAAAGAATCACGATACTATCAAGAAGAGAGGTAGATCAAAAGAGCAGAAGAGGACAGTATAAAGGACTGGAGACAGAAAGGCCCTTTGTCGTCACGTATTATGACAAGCAGGGATAGGCCTACTGGGGAAGTGTTCTTTCCCCCCTCCCCCCTCCCCAGGGGTGAGGAGGCTGCGTCAGGAAAGCTGGGCGCATCAACCAAACCACACTGACCACCAAGAAGACTTGGCTGCGTCAGGACAGCTGGGAGCGTCAACCAACCCACACTGACAACACCAAGGAGGCTTGGCTGCGTCAGGAAAGCTGGGCGCATCAACCAAACCACACTGACCACCAAGAAGACTTGGCTGCGTCAGGACAGCTGGGAGCGTCAACCAACCCACACTGACAACACCAAGGAGGCTTGGCTGCGTCAGGACAGCCGGGACCATCAAGGAGACTTGGGTGCATTAGGACAGATGGGAACAGCAACCAACCCACACTGACAGCATCACGCAAGCTTGGCTGCCTCACCTGACAGCCGAAAGCATCACCAACCCACACCGACAGCACCAAGCATCAGGACTGCTGGTAGCATATACGTATTGCCACTTTCCCATACGTTCAGGATTACCGTTATAGCTCCTGCATTCAGGATTTACAGGGAGCTATTATGTCATACGTTAAGGATTTATAATACCCTTTTCATCCTGTTACACTCATATTTACTTTCCAGATTTTACACTAAACAGTCTCATAATATTGTCAGCTACAGTTTTCTTTCAGTGTTGTGTGTCACGTTTAACAATTGCGTTACTAGTCTGATAAGTTTAGAGCTGTCCTAGAATACAGTAATTCAATGTCCGTTGTCGTGTAACTCCTTGGTATAGCATGCCATACTGTATCGCATAATCAGCCTACGTCTCCTTTCTCTTCAGTTCACTCATAAAAAAATCGTCTGACGGTAGCGAATATGAAGTAGTAAAGATCTCGATCGTCATTAGATGGTTATTTAAGAAAGATACATAACCCACAGACGTGAATAGACGACTTCTGCGGGAAATTCTACCGTCCGAGAGCTGTGGGCCTAAGGTAGTTAAGATTGTTTTCGTCGGTAGAGGATTAATTGCACTGATAAACTTGATTATGAGTACTGTTTGCATCATCGCTAGTAGTACTGCGTTTCGTGCTCAGTCTACACCGACATGAATAAAAGGGTAACCTAATAAATGACAGGGCAGGATGGCAATAATGGAAGAGAGACGATAAGGAACAGGGAATTAGGTATGAGTAATGCAGTGTGTGTGTCTCGTTAACAAGTACATTCTTGTGTGATAATGGTGGAAGTGATGGTAGTGGTAGCCATAATGATGATAGCGATGGTAGTGATCATGATGGTGACAGTGGTAGTGATGACGTTGATCACGGTGGTAGGAACTACAGTAATGACAGCAGTTGTAGTGATAGTGGTAGTGATGATATTGGTGGTGATGATAATGGGGGTGGTGATAGTGGCTGATGGTAGTAACCAGTAAAGTACGCTTTGTGAGTGCGTGACAAGGGAGCGAGTGTTTGTACAATCGCGCTCACAATTCTCCGAGACACCTGTGGTGGAGGGTGTTTGGCCCGCTCTACTCTTACTGGACGACAGGTAGTTGAGTCAGACTGCCCTACCAACACAGTGAAGCTGAAAATGGAACCGCTTCTTATAAACGAGAGATCATGAAAAAGGAGATGGGTGGGATATAAACAGTAATGATGGACAGTATCATTGCACATATGGTAATACAACACGGAATAATTTTACTGAAATAATTCCTCCTACTATTGATTACATATAGCTTGAAAGATGAAGAGGATATGTTACGTGGTTTGTTGTCCGCCATTCATCTCCCCAATAATTTGCTACGGACGTGTGATTAATGCATTAGTAAATTGCTCTACATACTGGGGGTTTGCCTATTAGTTATTTAGCAATAATAAACGTATTATAGAAAAGTATGGATGTTTCACAGTGTCATGGTTGTATGACCGAGTCCCTTTAAGTCGTCACACTGAGTGGATCACGTAATACCATTTCAATACTATACAGTATTCGTTACATGTATCAGGTGGACGAATAAAGCCTTAATTGTCAGCTCCTGCTGATTTACCACACTGAGTTTAAGAGTCCATGGAGAGAGAGAAACAGAAGAGGTGGCATAAATACTGGTGCCGACTATACACACACAACTATTTCTTTGCCGAAAGAAGGTCGTGTTATTTTAGTATGGTGTAAACCTGTTTTATTTACTGAACCAGGTTTGCTCATGTTTTACTCTTGAACTGTACTTTTTAATGAAATTTGCTTATTTTAACTGTGTCTGATCGTTGGGGATGAAGTGCTTTGAAAGGGTATAGCAAGGCAGAAAAGTTGCTGGTTCACTGAAAGTGGTGATGAGAAATAGGGAGGTGAGTATGGAAGTTAAGAAGTCACTGCATGATAGTATCGCGATCCCTACACTGACGTATGGAAGCGAGGCATGGACCTTGCTAGAGGGTAACAAGTCAAGAGTGACAGCAGTGGAAATGAGTTACTTGAGAGGAGCATGTGGAGTGACATGGAGGGACAGGTTGACGAATGAAGAAGTGAAGGAACGTTGTGGGGTAGATGTGGATGTGATTGAGAAAATTAGGAGAAATACACTGAGGTGGTTTGGACATGTGGGGAGAATGGAGAATGAAAGATTGACTAAGAGGGTGTATGTGGGTGAAGTGGAGGGGAGGACGGGGAGGAGGAGACCGAGGATGAGGTGAGGGGATGGAGTTGAGAGGTATACGAGGGAGGGGGGAGTGAGCTGGGGGGAGGGCAGTCAAATGGTGGGTGAGAGAGCGACTTGGAGGCGTTTTTGTCTGCGGCCACCCTTTGCGGGATTAGGGCGTCGGGCTATAGATAGATAGAGAGACTGATCGTTGGTTAAGATTTATTGGCTTTATGGTCTGTTTTTTACTTTCTCTGTACTGTCTAAGCCTTATCCATTAATTTTATACTCCACTGTTTCTGATGGGGATTTGTTCATTGTTCGCTACTGTTCCTTAGCGATTACTTTAGTAGATTTGACCATTTATTCCATTCTCTCTCGTCATCAAACTGATTTTTTTTTTCCCAAACCTTTTCCAGCTACTGAAAAACTCTGCATTCGCCCGTACTATCCCCAAGTCATTTTGTTTGCTTGGAAATTGCCGGCCGAAGCAAAAGTGTTGACTTCTTCACTAGTGTGTTGCGATGAAGACATGAAAGACGGAAGAAGGGGATAGTGACTAATTAAGAGCAAGGTAGAAAGTCAGAGAGAGAGAGAGAGAGAGAGAGAGAGAGAGAGAGAGAGAGAGAGAGAGTGTGTGTGTGTGTGTGTGTGTGTGTGTGTGTGTGTGTGTGTGTGGTTAGAGCAGCAGATGTGTGACGTTTTCTTCCCTGTCGCTCGAGCTGGTCGGAGTGTGCCCATACCCCTTAATTATCTAATATACTGGGTGAATCATGACCCTCTTGTCAGATCGATGGCATCCGTCGCCTCCAGGATACAGCGTCCTTATTACCCTTATCATCCAGACCCAGTGTAACTATTATTCCGGATTTAACGCTCACACGACACGCCAAAGGACTCGACACAAATTTTGCAAGAACGCGCATTTAGGAACGATGCGGTGTTCTTAACAGGCGTGTCGATAACATGACCATTAAACCCGATAAGTCAATATACCCGGCATGTCAACGACGCCGCACACACTATGCCCGGCTCTCTCTCCACACACACACACACACACACGCGAAATCGAACGAGGAGTGTGGAACTGAATGCTAACTTACTAGATCACATGGATGAAAGAGCATTTTTTTTTCTGATTGGCAAACATTTTCGCTCCATTTCGTCCCCTAAAATTGCAGACCCATTAAATTTTCGTCTAAGCATACGTCAATGTGTGCAGATGCCACACACTTCTATCCCGACCCCCAACCGCCACCCAAACACATGCATTGAGCCCCTAACGCACATACCCTCCCTCCCCGCCCCACAACTACTGACATACACAAGCACAAGCACCCCAGACACCCACCCACTCGCCGTGTGTGTGTGTGTGTGTGTGTGTGTGTGTGTGTGTGTGTGTGTGTGTGTGTGTGGTGAGGGAGCGGGGTATTGTTTCACATGGTCAAGTCAACAACATCATCGCCGTTCAGATCAACAGCGGGACAATAAACAGAGGAAGGAGGACAGATTACAGATCCCTTGAGAGAACTTACGCAATTTCAAGACTAAAAGAATATTACTGTGTGCTTTTAAGTGATATCTTTGATATTGAAGGATGGATTATTCCTTGGTTATGACTGAAATTATTGAAAACGATTCTGGAGTATACGTAAGTTCCTTTGAATATCGGGGTTGTATCAACAGAAAAGTTTTAATGTTACCCAAAAGAATATATTTGAGTGTTTTAGTACCGAAAGGGTACAATGAGTAAACGCTGCAAATTTCTTGTGTACCCCGCGCAGAAATGATGGTGTGTGTGCTGGGTTTTAGAGAGAAGTATTAATAGGAAACTCATGACAGCACGGAAGGTAACAATTTGGTAGAGAGAAAGAAAAATAATTCGACATTGTGTGTGTGTGTGTGTGTGTGTGTGTGTGTGTGTGTGTGTGTGTGTGTGTGTG
>JAGKTI010013592.1:0-22815 GCA_018397915.1 Birgus latro
CCTCCCTACCTCCCCTCCATTACCCTCTCGTGTCGTCTGCTCAGCCGCTCTGTGCTAAGTAAACCTTCCCTGGATTAGGGGATGTCTGGAAGTGTAAAATGGAGACCTAGTTACCCAACTTCAGAAGTCTCCACAAGTCCTACGGTAGTCGATGAGCGCTAAAGAAAAAAATCCCAGGAGAAAGCTGAAAGTATGTGCCATATGCGTATTTAGTTATAATATTCTAGGACTAATTAACTGATTTTTGGCAAATATTTTTAAAAAGTCAGTCGGAGCGCGAATATCCCCACGGGAATGGCCCAGCGTGCCTCCGACAACCCCGCAGTGTAGGGGTTAATGTTTCAAATATTTAATGGTATATGAATGAGGAGCCTGGATAAAATTATCTGACTGTAGCGACAACTTCATTAAGCAAAACGCAGAAAAAATCTAAAAAGATTTACTTTCCGTGGATAAGGAGCATATTGTTAACCCTCTTTATCCACAGAAAATTGCCTGATATTTTCTGAGTTTTGAAAAATTATACAACTCTATTAAAGAGCAGCAAAATCAATGCACTATCACCATATGGAAGCAGTAATATATATATATATATATATATATTTCATTATAAATGTTCCTTGATACTTCACCTCGTCCCAGGTGTTTGTTGGTAACACATGGAATGTGAAATTGAGTGCCCTGGCCAGATACATCAGCTGGGTGTGGTCCATGCCGGAGTGTGTGGTGTTGTCGCCCTCCCCTGACTTGATCCAGAAGGGTTCATAGTGAAAAGTCGTAGCGTTGACCATCATACCGTGAAAACTGAAACAATACAAATGTTTTCAGTCCCACAGACTTTTTTTTTTCAACATTGTCTCCTATTCACGTCAGTTGCAGACGCTGCCCAACACCTCTTACTCAGCCATTTGTTTTGGATATGGGTGGTCAGTATCCTTTTGTACATTGACTATGCATAGTATATGATGATATTTTAAGGATTTATGTAACACAGAAGACGACAGTAAGGTGCAATACACAAAACAACTCACCTAACAAAGATGTTAGGGAGCTTCCTCAATCACTGTTAATATGGTTCATTTTGTCAGTGCTGGATAAACATCAACATTTTTCGTATTCAAGTTTCGACAAAAAAAAAAAAAGAAAGAAAGGAAGAAAAAAAAAGGTGCTACCCGGTGTTGCTTGAGTTGTCCATGTTATGGACAGTTGGTAAATCACACCAACATGGATGGTGGTGCAAAAGCATATCACGATCCTCCCGCAAACTCAAGTTCTGTTTGGGTATTCATCTCAATACTACAGCCAGCTACCTCAGCCAAGCAGCCCTAGTGGGATGGGTTAGGTTTGGTCAGTTTAGGTGAGTAATTTTGCCTGAGAAACACATTGAGCATATTTCCGAGAAAAACCTATGGTTAGTTTTGAAACGACAAGGCGACATCGTTCTTGGCTGAGGGTTCCCGGTGGTGAGATGAATATGGATACAGAACGGAAATATGCGACGCGCCCTGGAGGATTTGTTTTGGTTCTCACTTTGGTTTATACAAAATTCCCAATCCATCCATCCATCCCCGTTCAATATCCCTCATGTCTGACCTAGATTCTTAGATCGTGCTTAAGAAAGCTATTAAAGATACTCAGACAAGATTCTGTGCTTTTAAAATTGGATATTTTCTCTTCTTGTCGCGATTAGAAAACAAGGTTTCTTCTCCCTTCCCGAACTGCCAGATGTAGCCGCTGTGCCTCAAATGTTTCAGTTTTGTTTGTGAACATGCAACATTCTATTTCCCTTAAAAACTATGGAAAACTTTTGGTTTGGCGTCAAGTCGGTGGTGTGCTGTCCATACAGTGCTCATGACCATCCTCTTATCCACTATCTTTACAGACCCCTACCGGAGTAAAATCGTCCGGAAGCATAAAAAATAACCTAAGAAGACATCATCACACTGATATAGAGCAAGAATGAACACATTGATAAAAAGAACAATACTGGGTGTCACGTGTCTGGAAAACTTTGCCATGAGAAAGGGAACGATAACTTGCCTAAGAGAAACTTGGATGCATGTTTGTCGTGTCCATGCAGAAACTGTCAGCCTGCCTGTCTATCTGCTTGTCAAGCTATTGTCAGACTTCGCATCCTGTGAGGACTGGCCTCGTCAAAAGAATTGCCAGGCCTTTCTGTCCATACCAAGCAACGACCATCTTTCCACGACACAACTCCCTCTCTAACACTATTGTATTCCGTGACTATTTTTTCTTCCGACTGGACGTAGAGTTAACAGTCCGTTATTGAAGATACAGGAACTTTCTACTAGCCAGACATCTTCACATGTCACGATACTGGCACTAATACTCAATGCCTACACTTGCTAAACTGGTTTCATTCAGGTCTGGTGTGGTGGTATTAGCAAGGGTGTTTGGGGGACATGTCATTGGGTCGTGTGGAAGACAACATGTCACTTCTTTATTAGTTCAACGATCACCTCCAAATCGTGAATCTGGCAGGAGGTAGAGACACAGATTTATGTGATCTTTTTATCTACGTCTGTGGGATACACAGAAATAGGAGTCGTTTCAAATTAAAGTAGAACGGATTCATTCTCCTACTGATTTTGTTAGGGAAAAAAGAAATTCGATATTTCGGTTGGAAAGTGTTCTTTTAGTCTGCCTTACTTCAGCTAACAAACATGTACATTCTTTATGATACCTCACAATGCACCCCTCATCCTTCACCAGACAGACTGCAACCCCACCTCCCCAGACATCACATTCTGTTTACCAGTACTTCTATTCACCAACACCTGGCGAACGGAAATCAAACGTGCTACAAATCATCTCCCCATCATTTTAACCAACCTCTCAGCTCGACACACACTTCCAAGACCTATGCTGCCATCATCTTCGTCACCCAACACATCCCTTCCTTCAAAGAACAAGCAAACATACTTGAAAACCACTACGCAAACATAAGCCACTTAACAACAACACGCACTGAACCTAGAAAACAAGCCTCTCAGCACAGACAGTCCTTTCCACTCTGCCATAATATCAACCCCATTCATGCCAGAACAGACACATAACATTTTTAGGGGAAAAAAATGAATGACCACAGGGCTGGATGGTATCAGCAACCTGCACCTGAAACATTTAGGACCACAAGGCATCCACGCCCTCACAAACATCAGCAACTACTTATATGCACACTGTAGCATTCGCAACATTTAACAACATGAAATAATTGTCACTATACTTTAACCAAAGACCCAATACTCCCTTCTTCATTCAGACCCACAACACAACTTAGCACGCCATCCAAAATAACTGAATGCCTTATTTTCAACGGTGATTTTCCATGACCCTCTTGCTTTATCACATGACTTTTGAGCTCTGCACTGTACAAACAGCTTACTGACATATCTCACACAAGCATTGGACGGCATCAACTCTACGACACCAGTACAGCACACGCTTCCTACAATAGATATTAGTAAAGCCTTTGATGCTGTCCTTCGATGGAAACTTATCATGATATACAACACAACATGAAGAACAGCACCAAAAGTTGACTTGCCAACTATTTTTCTGGTAAACAAGCACGAGTTACATTCCAGAGCAAGTCATCACGAACTCGAAATTTCCCTAGCGGAGTTCCACTGGGTTCTATTCATTTGCCCACACCCTTCCCACACGCCAGCCACTTACAGATACAGATATTGCTTATTATGCAGATGACATCACTATATCAAACACACACCATATTAAAGACACAACCTGCACACTGCTGCAAGACTACCTCAATACACTCTAGATTTGAGTCAAGAACAACATGCTAACGATTGCACCAGTCAAATCCACCACTGCAATCATCACCAGCAGTAAGCATGAATGCTGAGCTCCCCCCACATCAAACTTAACAATGTACGTGTGCCATATACCCTTTCCTTGCAGTGACATATGACACCTGACTCACCGTCGAGGACCTTATACAGGACATCAATAGGCAATGCACCACCAGACTCAGTGCACTCAGGACAACCAAAGGTCCGGACCTTCGTCAACAAAAAGAAACACTCTTTTCAAACGATACTTTAGATCAGTGATGTTCTATGCCTCACTAACATGGGCTCCCATCCTTTCTGATAAGAATTACACCACCAAGTAAACCACACAGAACAACGCCTTATGTATCACTACTGGCTGCATCAAAGCCACCCTCACAGTTCATTTACACTCTGAAACTAAAGTCCTCCCTGTCAGGGACTACCTTGATTTGAGAGGACCACAGTTCTATGTAACGGTGTGTGCCATAACACACCCTTGTCATCATAACATAATCACCACATAAACATTATGAAATCCTCTACACAACAACAATATCTCACCTCCTGACATTCCGGCACTAGAAACGAAAAAATACTTACATACGCACTTCATGCGAAGGGTAAAACAACTCCTCAATCACAACACTATATTATAATCTCCTTCTCTTGATATCGACCCATCATCGGTTTTCTAAAATGGAGGCTTTGAAGTTCATCTAGCTAGTCTTAGATCAGAACATCAGCCAGCCCTTCACAGGGAACCATCGTAGTTTCGGGTTGAGTAGAGTCACATATTACACCTGCTCCGCTTGTAGAATAAGCCAACGCAACATGCAACATATAATGGAGCACTGTACAGCACATGTCATTTGCAGACATATCAACGGCATAGGGAATCTTTGGGACAACCCTATAGGAGCAGTTGCATACCTGAGGTTGATGGGTCTGCTTAAACGGACTGGGTTTAAGCAGTACATCCGTACCTTGGCGGAGAATTTCTTCCTTTTACAGGTTCTCCTCCTTGGCTCAATTGCAGAATATGAAAATACTGCTGCTCTACTGCGTATTTTTGTCCACGGCACATCACTGGTGGAGATCAGCAGTCAAGGAGAGACGGCAAATTTGGAGGGAAAGGTGAAGAGGATTTGGTGACATCCTCAAGTTAATAAGAAACAGTGGATGGAGTGGAAAGGTATATTGGTGAGGTGTGCGTGAATTGGAGAGGGGACAGCCTGATGGCAAAGGATAAGGTGATATGGAGGTGATTTATTTGTGATCACTCATTCGGGATTAAAACATCTAGCGACAGATAGACGGACTGGGTACATTACGAACTTGCGGAATTTATCAGGAAACATGCTTTGAGACTTGTGGAGGATGAAGCCTCTTGTGGGGGTCCATGAGGCCACCTGCACTTCTCGAGCACCGGTGGGGGTGTACGGCAGGTGTGCAAATATTCCACATCTGTAATGAACAATAAATGTTAAAAAAAAAGAAACTTTAACAATATACTGCACATATGTAATATAGTATAAATGTTAAATAAAGGAA
Source organism: Birgus latro (assembly GCA_018397915.1). Lineage (NCBI taxonomy): Eukaryota > Metazoa > Arthropoda > Malacostraca > Decapoda > Coenobitidae > Birgus > Birgus latro. The sequence continues at coordinate 5,370 of JAGKTI010013592.1, forward strand.
CATATCGATATTTTCCACATAATAAAATAGACAATAAATGTTAAATAAAAGAGCATAGCAACATAGCGAAACATTTCACATCCCTAATACACAATAAATATCAGGTAAAGCAACGCAACGATATATTTCACATTTCTAATGCGCAATAATTAACGATAATGTCCCTTCACTGAAATGTAAGCAGTAATTAGACAAGGACCTATATCGAGTTTACTCTAACTTTGCCCAGGTTTTCGTCTTTTGGTGGTTTATGTCAGGTAGCTGAGTGACGGAAAAGACTATGCTCTGGCTCAAAATACTTTCCATTGCTCTTATTCGTGACTAGCACAATAATCTAGTGTTCACCAATTGTTACAGCACAGCAGGATGGAGCGGTGGCATTTTTAGGCCAAACCAGCATTAAAAAGCATGACATTTTATACATTTTACCTAACATAATACTTTACCTAAACACGCCACACCAGCATATTCCAAAAAAATTGCATATTCCAAGTAACTCTGGTGATCTCGTAAAGCCTCATCCTTAGCGATTTAGTTTGCATGTTACGCCTCAACGTTCTCCTCTATGATTTTTGTAACGCTGTATTATCGACTTGGTTTGTATGGTTAACAAAAAAGAGAATTACAAAATCTGCAAAGCACCTTAGTATGTCGGTAAGTATCAAATCAAGGAATGTTGTTGATCCTTCAGTGTACTATAAGTGGGGATTCAGCAGATGTGTAGGTAAACAAAACTGTAATATTTTTCCAAGGAATAATGCTCTGATCAAATGGTGCAAGTTCTACTTATACACCTTCAAAATACCCCATGCTCTCCTCAACACCAAATAGATTAATATTAACACTCCATTCACCCTGCTCATATCTACACAACTTATTCAAACAACCTATTCTCCGAGTTCCTTCAGGAAGAGACGGTAAATATCTCTGATGGCTGCCACCTTTTCAGAAACAGCAAAATGAGATGGCCGGGCAATTAACTGGCTCACTCGTCATTAGTCACGTATGATGCTTTCCTTCTATACTGATGTCACTCAGACACTAACAGTCCTCTTCGAACCATCAACTTCAGTCTCTCACTATGGCCCAGGTGTTTTGCTCCTATTGGCATCTCCCTGTCTCTCACTTACCCTACACTCCTTATCAATCAAACTGTGGGTGTTGCATAGTTTAGAGAGGCCATATTTACTCTTGTGTTCCCAAACTCTCGCGCTTTCAATTTCCACATAAATACATAAAAACATATAAGCAAATACTTAACGCAAGTTGCTGTTGTTCAATATGCTTCCTATAAGGTTCATGCATGTTAATGTACATCAATTAATCACTCTTAATGGTGACCACAAACGGTACAATCTTTTATACCTCTGGTTCGATGATATATGTTTGCTATCTTAACATAGTTATCATATAGTGTTAAAGTTGTGTATCTATCGGTGCAAATTTTCATTGGTGTACAGTGTGATGGGATGTATAAAAGCCCGCATTACCCAGAGGCAAAGTGGGGATCCTCTCTTTGGCTCAGTGGTATCATGCGCATGATACAAGCACGAGAGCCTGGGTTCGAATCTCGGCCAGAACAGTGGTTAATTTATTCAGTTTCATTTCAGTGATTATATTGGTGGCAGTGGTGGGATATGTGAGGTAAGGGCCATGAGGGTCATATATCGTGTTGACAGACTTACATCCTGGTGGTGGCCTCCAGTGCTACACTACCACTACACTACCATGTGGGAGAGCGAAACTGACCAAATTAATCACCAGGGGGAGAAAAGAGTGATGTAATGGGGTGTATAAAAGCCCGTGTTGCCCAGAGGGAAAGTGGGGATCCTCTCTTTGGCTCAGTGGTAATGTGCGCGCGATACAAGCGCGAGGGCCTGAGTTTGAATCTCGGCCAGAACAGTGATTAATTTATTTAGTTTCATCTCAGTTATTACAATAGTATAAACTTACACAGGTGTTCGTGGAGACAAATCGATATTGATGGCCATGGTGTTCATCATAGAGAATGTCCAGTGAGAGGCGAGCAAAGCCCCGAGGTCGTCCCTGGGCAGGCGAGTGAGCACCAGGAGCCTGGTGGACGACACCGGGAGGCGGCCCTTGAGGGACCAGTGGGCGAAGGTGGTGAGGAAGGCTGGGTCGTCACTCACCACCACCACCGTCACGCACCATGACACCTGCCGCAGCTGGTGACATCACCAAAGGTACAAGTTAACTGAGTAACGTACCCTCCACAGCAGCGATATAACAATGACCTACCTGCCTCAGCAGTAATGTGAGAGTGACCTACCCACCTCAGCAATAATGTGAGAGTGGCCTACCCGCCTAAGCAGTAATATGACAGTGACCTACCCTGCGAGCCTGGCCGACCACCCAGGAGAGCTGTGCCTGCGTCACGTTATGGTCCTGGCCGCCCACACCCACACCAAACACACCCACACCCAACCACGCTCCAGCATCACCCATGTACTGTAACACAACATAGAGCTATTACAATCCACGAATGCTGGACCACAGTAAAGAGTCACACGGTACACTAGAACATGCAAGTGCCATAAGGGTTGTAACAATTGTCTAGAATCATTACCAAACATACAGTTCAATCACGAGGACTGAAAACTGAAGATTTGAGTGTAAATTTCTTAGATAACTGTGTCTCGGTTTTTATTCAAACTACGTACTCTTTTGTGTGTGTGTGTGTGCGTGAAAGAGAGAGAGAAGAGATAGACAGAGAGAAGATTTATGAGCCTGGTACAGTAAATATGAGATACTTTATTTCTGTTGACGAGACTGGGTAATGAGGTGACGCCATCTGACAGGATGAGAGGAAAACACTTCTCCAGTTCTGTTTCCCTGAGCGTTGCCTCCATTGCCTCACTTGCATACTCTGCCATCACCCAACTGGCTGTGAAGGCAAAATTAGAATCAACACTGCTGCATTTCAGTGTTGAGACAGACAGACAGAAAGACAGACACATAGACAGACAGACATACAGACAGACACATAGACAGACAGACATACAGACAGACAGAGCCAGGGAGAGAGAGAGAGAGTGTGTGTGTGTATGTGTGTGTGTTCTTACCTAATTGTTCTTACCTAACTGTATCTTTACAGGAATGAGTCAAGCTCGTACTGTCCAGAGTTTTAACCTGTCCAGTCCCGGCCGTTTTTTAACCCAACCTACCCCCAGATTCCGATCGATTTTCGACTTTTTCTTTTTTGGCTGAAACCTTCGCTTTTGGTGAGAAACATCGAAAATTCATAGAGAAATCACGATCCTGAGGTAAAAAAAATGTTGATACAGGTGTCACTCAACCTTACGTGTTTCTTCTTTTTCAGGGTACCTGGCTAAAGAAAATGAACTATGGAATGGTTAACTAATTCAAGCCACTTTAAATTACGTATTTATTTCATTTATTTGGTATGAATTTATGTGTAGTACAAGTCTATATTGGTTTTCACACAATAATATAGGCGTTTATAAGCAATGTTCACTCATCCAAAACCCCAGTATATGGCACCTTCCTTTACGACATTACCACCTCATCGCTTCTGTTTGTTTCTACCTCTAGCTTCTTTGTGTCTTTGTCCTCCACCTCAGGAATCACTTTCACCGTGAATTTCGTCATTGGAGAGACAGTGGGGCAATATACCTTTACTGGCTAGGTTACTGCTAACAGGTGAATTGCCCGGTGTGGGGGGGATTGGGGGAAGGGAGGGTTAAGTGGGTCCAGGCAGTATCCCTGCTTGACAGCAGGTAGAGGAAGGTCTCCCACATATGCCTACCAAAAATCACCTGCGAATGTTGAAAAAATGTGCACACAATAGGCCTTACAACTGCGTGACATACGATTCACGTCGTTGGGTCTATCCACAGAAAAAAGTAGTGACGTGCATCGTACGTCGGTGGGACTCGGCGAGTTAAACCATTTTTATCGTACATATCAAATTTATAAATTCTTTTGGCACTCACTGTTTCATTCGGCAGTGCATTCCACTGATCTGTTGCCCTATTTGGGAAACTAAATTTCATTACGTCATTATCGCCTCTCTTTTATGCCAGCATTGAGCCCTGTGGAACTCCTCAAGTCACTTCCCTCCATGATGAGTAATTTCCCCTTAGTAATGTTGTCACATCCCTTTTATTGAGAATATATTGCATCCAACAATACAGTTTGCCTCAGATTCCTCCTCGATGGTACAGATTCCATAAAAGTCTTTGGTGCGGTACTCTGTCAAAAGCTTTCTTGAAATCTAAATAGATAGTGTCCACCCATCCTTCTCTTTTCTGTAAAGTTTCTGTTACTTTATCATAGTAGCTCAACAGATTAGTAACACAAGATTTTCCCTTTCTGAAACCAATCTGTCTTTCTGTCCTTCTAGATGATTTACCCAAACTTTCTTATCAGCTTTTTTACTACCTTGCTTACAACACTGGTTAGTGACACTGGTCGGTAGCTGGGTGGATTTTGTCTATTCCCTTTCTTGAATAAGGGAACAATGTTTGCTTTCTTCCAAATATCAGGTAGTTTATCTTTTCCCAAGGAGTCCTTCAATATTAAAGATAATGGTGTACTTAATTCCTTTGCACATTCATGTAGCACCCAACATGAAATTTCATCAAGAACATTTTTTTTTTTGTCTAATTTACTTTTTTTTTATTTTTTATATGTCCGACTCTGGGCATAGGCTTCACAGCCTGTTCTCAAGGCCCAGTAGTCCTCCTACATACCATACACCTTTACATGTCACCACTTCGGCGCTAACACCCACCGTCCATATTGAATACATGCTAGGGCTGTCTCATACAGGACTGGTGTGTTGGAATTAGCGGGGATATTTTTATGACATGTCGGTGGGTCTTCTGGTAGATTAGTGAAGTCTGATCTATGAAATTCAAATCCTTAAACTGATCCCTGCCCCAGCAGGGATTTGAACCTGGGTCCGGTAGGTCTGCAGGCAACCTCTCTACCGATTCATCCATCTCCTTCCTCCTGCATTTCTTTTTCTGATACAGTATTTGTATATCTGGTAATATGTGTGGGCATGCATGTTCCATATCATTGGTCTCAAAATTATTTTCTTCTGTAAAAACTGATTGGAAATTCTTATTTGGTGCTTCACAAATATCTTTCTCTTGTGTATAGTTGGTCCCCTCATCTGTAATGGATTGCATTTTATCCTTTAGTTTGGTTTTGCTTCGGATGTAGCTGGAGAATAGCTTCGGTTGATCACTGCTTTTATTTATGATGTCTTCCTCAAACTGCCTTTGGGCTTCTCTCCTTATTCTTGTATAATCGCTTCTTGCCTGTTTATAGTTGTTATATGCCCTTTCACTATTGTGTCTTCTGTATCTGTTCCATAACAAGGCTCTTTTTTTTTCATTTGATTTCTTACATTCTGTATTAAACCATTTCTTTATCTTCTTTCCTGCTTCTCTGTGCTGTGGGATGTACTTTTGGACTCCTGTTTCATAAAGTTCACAGATTTTTTTTATAAATAACATTTAAATCTTGTGTTCTAAGTTCCTTTTCCCAATCTGTTTCTAAGAAGTACTTCTTTAGGTCGTTGTAGTTTCCCTTTTTATAGTTAAGATTCTTTTTGTAACTTTCATTGCTGTTAACTATGTCATATGCAATTCTGAAGTTGCAATTTAGTACTGCATGGTCGCTTTTGCCAAATGGAGTGTGATATATTAAATTGAAAAGATCGTTTTCTTGCCTAGTAAATATAAGATCTAGTACTGATGGTACATCAAGTCCTCTTTTTCTGGTGCTTTCCTTTACACATTGCGTTAGGAAAAACTCCGGCTCTACATCCAGGAGCTTTTGGTCACAACAGCTTTCCTGGCTTATTATATCTAGAGTATTCCAATTTTTATTTGTATTACAATATCCAGTTAGTATAATTCTTTCCGATTTCTCCTCCACTCTATGTAGTATATGCTCTTAAACTCTGAATTGTACTCTCAGCCAGATCCTCATATTCGCCTCTTTCCCATGTGTTTGATCTGGGTGGCATGTATAAATTTGCCACAGTTACTTTCCCTTCAGACGTATTAATCTCTGCTGCAAGCACTTCTACTTGTGAGGATGTATCTGGTTCTAGTTCTTTGAGTTTTAGATTTTTCTTTTTTAATATCATAATTCCTCCTCATATTTTTCAGTTCCTATCTCTTCTCCATATATTGTATTCCTCTAGGTTTAGGATGTCGTTTGATATACTTGGTGTTAATTTTGTTTAAGTTAGGCAAATAATATGTGGTTCATTTTCTCTGATGTAATCATTCATCTCAAATAATTTAGATACCATTGCATCTACATTTGAGTACATCAACTTAATCATCTAGTTTACATACTTGTCATGACTTGCGTCTCCTACCGTCCTCCTTTATATTCCCTCCTGGTTATGTACCACTTTCGAACTGCAATCCAATTACTTTGTAAAAAAAATACATATATTTTTTCTCCTCCTCTGATCTTCCCACATTCTTTGTTTTTGCTTCCTCCCTCTTCTCTTTTAGTAATTCAATTTCCTCTTGAGTTAGGCATCTTTTTATCCATTAATTTTTGAATTCCTCTTTTCCCATAAGTTCCTTTGCATTTTTCAGTATTTCCTCCACAGTGTTTACACTCTGGAAGGTTATTTTTAGGGGCTTTGACTTATTTCTCTCATATTTCCCTAGGCTTTTATGCTCCTCTATGTCTATTGCAGATTTCCTTTGATACTTCCTTTAAAATGCTCATTACATTTGCCATCTCTTTTCTGTCTCTCGAGATCTTGTTTTTTAACATTTCTTTCTCCTCTATACCAGTGATTACTCTAGATTTGTTGATATCTGCTAAATCTCTGACCAATTTGGGATTGTTTTGGATTATATCTTTTCATTTTTTAATGCTTTTTTTCAGCTCTTGTTTCAAAGTCTTTCTTTACTTTCACCAATTCTGCATACGTGGTTTCCACATCATTTTTGTAGCTTTGCATCGCTTCATTCACCTGGGTTATCTACTCCTCAATATCACTGCTCTGATCTATCAGATTGCTTGCTTTCCTAATTGTCTCTGTATCACTTTTGAACTCCTCCATGATACTCTCGTGGTTGACAATTGTACTTGCCATTTCACTAACTTTCCTTCTAAGTGAACCGACTTCAACTGTCAGCTCATCTATTGTCGTGTCTTTCTTATTTACATTCTTTACTAATTTTTCTATTTCCTCCTTCTGCATGTGCAATTGTGTCTTAATTTCATTCATTTCACTCTGAAATGCCATCTCCAATCTGTTAACCCATTCTACCAGCTTATTGTACATCTCCATTTCAACCAGTTCCTGGTAGAAATCATCATCCTGCTTTCTACCGTTATCTCTTTTCGTAGCTCCTTCCAAACTTGCTTTTACTAAAGTAGGTGGACATCTTGTGGTAATTACACACCATGGTGCATACACAAAACACAATCAGCTGATTGGGTGCATTCTTGCACTACTTTGTTTATTTTGCTATTTGAACAAGAGTCTTACTTAAAACTTCATCTTTTATATTAGGTCACCATTTAATTTAACCTGGTACAGAGCTTCACTCATATAAAGATCCTAATTTAGGTATGTTGGTCAAACTTGGCCAAATGCGGAGCGATGTGACATACGTCCTTCCTGCTCAGTGCCTCGTGTGTGTGTGTGTGTGTGTGTGTGTGCGTGTTTTGTGATCCTTTAACTAAAAGAGAATGTTGTCTAGTTCAAGCACGACTACTTCAGGGAGTACTGTAGCACCAGTCGAGCAGGGCAGTACTCCCAAGGTAGATGGAAAGCTTATGGCAGGGAGAGCTGGAGATCCATTTTCTTCGCAACCAGCTCCCGACCATCCTCCTCTGCTGAACTAACACAAAGGGTAGGCCAGCATGCTTTCCAATACAAGGTCCTTTTAGTCAACACCAAACTACATGCACATCACACACTTCACTTCCTATTCAAAATTTAACAAAAATAGCCAAGCCTCAGAGCCCCCAGAGAGGGGGGCTCTGAGGCTGACTTCCTTATGACTGGCATTAAAATTTCTCCACCATTTTTGCAACACTCTTGGCCTTTCCACTAACTTTCTCTCTGTTGACCACCACCTCTCCTACTCTGGACCTTGCCTTCTCTTCCTAACTGAGACTCAGCTGTATGAGACGACTGATAGCTAACCCTTCTCTGTATCCTCCTGCTTTCTCTGTACTCGTTTCAAAACCAAATGTGGCTGTTGTGTATGTATGCAACGACATATCTTGCTCTCGTGTTCCTGAACTTCATTCTTCTGAATCCTCTACTCTCTGGCTTCAGCTTTCTTGTTATTCTCTGACTAAATATATCTGTGCTGTTTACTTATCCCCTAACTCTTCTGTGAAAAAATTCTTTGACTCTCTTACTTCAGAGATGGAACACATTCCTATCCATTTTACCTTTCTCTGAAATCTCCATTCTGGGAGATTTCATTGCTCACCACCACTCCTTTGGCTCTCCTCCCCATTCACTGATCCACCTGCTGAACAAGCTTACATCTTTCCTGACCTTAATGACCTAGAGCAGTTTGTACAGCATCCTACCTGTATCCCTGACCACCTTGGAGAGAGTTCCAACACTTGTTAACCCGCCCAGTCCCGACCGCTTTTTTACCCAGTACACCCTCAGAACCCGACTGATTTTCAACTTGTCTTTTTTTGCTCAAACCTCCGCTTTTGGTGAGAAACATCAAAAATTCATAGAGAAATCGCCATCCTGAGCTTATAAATGTTGCTACAGGTGACAGTCAGCCTTACCTTTTCGTTCTCACTCATGGTATCTGGCTTCAAAGAAAACGAACTATGGGAGGGTTAACTAATTCAAGCCACTTTAAATTACGTATTTATTTATTTATTTGGTACGAGTTTATGTGTAGTACAAGATTATATTGGTTTTCACACAATAATATAGGCAATATAAGCATTGTTCACTCACCTAAAACACCAACATATGGCACCTTCTTTTTTTCATTACCACCTCATCACTTCTGATTGTTTCTTCCTCTAGCTTCTTTATTTCTTTGTCCTCCACCTCAGGAATCACTTTCACCGTGAATTTCGTCATTGGCGAGACCGTGGCGCAACATGTCTTTACTGGCAATTGTTATTGCTAACAGGTGAATTGCTGAGTGTGGGGGGAGGGGGGGTCAGGTGGGGCTAGGCAGTATCCCCGCTTGACAGCGGGTAGAGGAAGGACTCCCACATATGCCTACCAAAAATCACCTGTGAATCTTGAAAAATGTGCAGACAACGGGCCTTGCAATTGACTGACGTACAATGGACGTCAGTGGATCTGAGTGTGAGAAAAAGTAGTGACTTGCATCATAAGTTGGGGGGACTGGCCGGGTTAATCTTTCCTCTCCACTGGGCTCCTCCTATCATAACTTAATCACCTTAAGCTGTCCTATTGCACTAGCAAGGCCTGTGGACCGTCACAAGCATCAGTTATGGCATTTAGGAGCTGCTGATTGGGAGGTCCTCAGGCAGTGCTTCTTTGATTTCCCCTGTAATGATTATTGCTTCCATGGCTGGGAGCCATCTGAGTGTGTCTTGCGTATTACAGAGGTTATTCTGTCGGGCATGGAAGCATATATTCCTTTCTCATATCCTCTGACTGATGCAAAAAAAACCTTTGTATATTGACGCGTGTTCTAATGCTGCCCCCAACGAGGAGAAGGCCTACAAAAGTTACCGGAGCCAACCCACTCCTGAATCTCATCTCTTTGATGTTCTGCCCGGAATCGTGCTTAGTCTGTTCTTCGCTCTGTTAAAAAAAAAATTTAATTGTACTAAATGCTCTCAACTCTCCAAATCGAATTCTTTTCACTCCTTCTGGCACCTTGCAAAAATTTTGTCTAAACTTTACCTCATCATCATCACCTTCTCTATTCCATTATTATTGTTCTATAGCTATTTCTTCTACTGATAAAGCAAACTCTTCGCTCAGACTTTCTCCTTCAATTCGATCTTAGATGACTGTGGTGCTGTTCCTCCATCACTTTCCCTCTCATACTTCCTCATGGCTGGCATTAAGATTTCTTCAGTTGATGTATTTTCTGCCATCACTTGCCTCAGTACTAACAAGGTGTGTAGGCCTAGTGGAGTCCCTTCTGTTGTCCTCAAGAATCGTGATTCTGTGCTTACACCCTGCCTAGGTAAACTCTTTCACCTTTGTGGATCAGTTTGTAACTTTCCTTCTTGCTGGAAGTTTGCTCTCATTCAGCCTGTCCCAAAGAAGGGTGACCATTCTTAACCCTCTATCACCCAATTGCTTTAACATCCCGTATTTCAGAAGTTTTTCAAGTCTATTCTCAACAAAAGAACATAAAAACACCTTTCCTATCATGACCTTCTCTCTGATCACCTGTTTGAGGTCCGCTAGGGATGCTCCACTGCCAATCTTCTTGCCTACCTTTCATACTCCTGGTCATCCTCCTTTTGGGACTTAGGCGAAATCTTTCTCATTGCATTTGACTCTCAAAGGCTTTCGATCAAGTCTGGCATAAATCTTTAATTTCCAAACTGCCCTCTTACACATTCTATCCTTTTATCTGTGCATTCATCTCTAGCTTCCTTCCTGGTCATTCTACAGCTGCTGTTGTAGACAGCCACCGTTCTTTTCCTAGAGCTGCCAATAGTGGTGTTCCTAAGGCTCTAACCTATTACCATCACTCTTCCTTTTATTCATCAATGACCTTCTAACCTGTATATATATCCTTATCCACTCGTATGCTGATGACTCATCCCTTCACCTTTGTATTTGTTTCCTGCAGGGTCCATCTCAGCAGTAACTTCAACAAACAAGGGATGAGGCTATGATACACCTAATGTCTGACTTGGCTCATATCTCTGATTGGGGTAAAAGTCATCCTGTTGTTTTTGATGCATCAAATACTCAGTTCTTACATCTATCAACTCGACAGCATCTTCCACAAGAGAACCCTCTAATATTTGATAATATCCAGCTTAATCCTGCATCATCTTTAAATATACATGGGGTTTCATTCTCTTGGGATTTATCTTGGAAAGAGCCTATTACCTCTCTTGTAAAATCTTCTTCCAAGAGATTAGGTGCGGTAAGCCAACTCAGTGCCTTCTTTACCTCTGTACAGTTTTTTTACTTTATACACAGATTTTATTCGCCCCTGTGTAGAGTACAACTCTCATATGTGGGGAGGCTTACCACATACAGTTCTTCTCAATAAGGCGGAGTCAAAGGCTTTTCGTCTCATGAACTCTCCCCCTCTTACTGGCTCCCTTCAACATCTGTCTCTTTGCCGCACTGTTGCATCTTTAACTCTTATTGTCGCTACTTCAATGGTCACTGCTCCTCTGAACTGTCTGCTTGTATCTCCCCACCATTACGACGCGCGTGTATCACCCGTCTAGCAACAAACTCTCATCCCTTTTCTGTCCAGCTCTAATGCAAGAGTTAACCGTTACTCCCAGTCCTTTCTGTACGCAAGGTTAACTCTGGAACTGTCCTCCTCTGTCTGTTTTTCTTACTACCTATAATCTCCAGTCTTTCAAAAAGTGTGTCCAAGCATCTCGAAATGTACGGATCTTGAATTTGGCTCTTGTTGTCTTGTTTTTTTTCTTGAAGGGAACAATTTGCGAACTCCCAGCTTTTATTTCCTTCTTCCTTGCATTAAAAAAAAAAAAACTTAGACATATCTTTTATGAATACCCTAACCCCTAACCTCTATCTCTCCCCACACTGTTGCATCTTTATCTCTTTTCTTTCACCACTTCAATGGTCACTGTTCCTCTGAACTGTCGGCTTGCATCCTTCCACCACTTCGACGGGCGCGCAGCATCCCATTTGCAGCAAACTGTCATTCCTTTTCTGTCCACCTCTCTAATGCAGGAGTCAACCGTTACTCCCAGTCCTCCATGTGTGCAACAGGTCAACGCTGGATCTTTCTTTCTCTTCCTGTATGACCTCCAATCTTTTAGTGCCAGGGCATCTCAAAATGAACTTATCTTGAATTAGGCTTTCTATTATATTGTTTTTATTTTTTCTTGGAGGGAACAAAATGCGGGCTTCCAGCCTTTGGTTCCTTCTTCTCTGCCTAAATATATTTGTCTACTTCTTTCTCTCTATATATCCATCCATCTATCTATTTATCTATCTATCTATCTATCTATCTTGGAAAAGATGGTCAATGTTAGGCTTGTGTGGTTTTTGGAGAGAGGTGACTTGTTATCCCGTGTCCAGTACGGTTTTCGTAAAATGCGATCTACCTGTGATGCCCTACTCTCCTTGGAATCTTCTGTTTGTGAGACTTTCACTAATCAACACCAGGTCACGCTCTTCGATCTGGAGAAGGCATATGCCACTGCCTGGCATCATGGCATTTTACTTTCTCTTCATGAGTTTGGTCTTCATGGATGCTTGCCTATTTTTATTCACCAGTTCTTATCTGGCCGTTTTTTAAGGATCTGAGTGGGAGAAGTGCTTTCTAATGCCCGTGCACTTGAAGATGGGGTACCACAGGGGAGTATCGATATTGTTACTCTCTTTGCTGTGGCCATCAACAGTATGGTAATGGTGTACAAGGCTCATCATATGTAGAAATTCTCTCATTTTCCATCACTGCATCTAGACTGTCTCTGATAGGGAGGAAGTTGCAGCTGGCTATTAATAGAGTTCCTGAGTGGGCTGAGTCTCGTGGCTTCCGGTTTTCTTTAACAAAGACACTGGCTATGAATTTTTGTCGTCTTCTGGGGAGGGGGTCAACCAGACCTTGGCTTGTATCTCTATGGTCGGAGAATATCCTGCGTGGAAGAGACTTGGTTTCTGGGTCTTTTATTTGATAGACGACTGATTTGGGTTCCTCGTATTCGTCCTACTAAGGCAGATGTACTAAAGCTTTGAGTCTTCTGAGGGTTTTGGTTCATACCTCTTGAGGTGCTGATCGTCAGTCCCTCCTCCTCGTGCATAGGTCCCTATCCTTCCTAATCTTGATAATGGGTTTGAGTTCTACTCTTCCTCAACAGATGCCTGTCTCTGGGCGTTAGATTCAGTGCATCATGCTGATGCATGTCTGGCAACTGGGGTATTCAGGTTATCCCTGATTTCGAGTTTGATGGTAGACGTTGATGCGCTGCATTTGAATTTACGTCACCAGTCCTTGACGATGAGGTGTTGGTATCGTCTTCACAGCCTTCCAGACTCAGTTGCTTGTGCCATGGTCTCCCAGGATTCCACATCTTTTGTTTATGACACATGTCCTAGTTTCCCGAAGCCCTTTGGCTACAAGGTCTGGTCTGTTGTTATCACTCTTTGTTCCAAGACAGGCAATTTGTCCACATCGGATCCCGAGGGTGGGTTTTTGCCGACTCCCTCGTGTGACATTTTGTGGGTCCGTTGTTGGTAAAAAGAACTTACTTCCCCTCTCAGGTACCCCTCTCTCTCTTTTTCAGAACGTGGCTCAACTTATTAAGGCTCTGTCCCTGTCTATAGTGACGGATCTAAGACTGGTAATGGAGTAGGCTTTGGTGTCGTCTTCCCTTCCTTCAGTTGGGGTGGTAGTCTTCTTGGTGTTGCTTCTGTATATATGGCGGAACTAATTACGATTTTATTATGTCCTACAAAGCATATTTGGTCAACTGCAATCTATTTATGTCATTTTTAGTAACTCCCACAGTGCACTGGAATCATTTTATTCATCCTATCTGCTGCTTTTAAAAAATTTTAGAGTAAGTTTTTCTCTGTTGCCGTCGTGGCCTTGGCTTTGACTTGGGTTCCCAGGCATGTTGATGTGGAGGGCAATGAGAGGGCGGATACTTTAGCCAAAGCTGCATCTTCTTGACAGCCCACTACCAACTACCCACTTCCCGCTTCTGAAATGACTCCTTCCTTGAGGTACGTGATTCAAACTTATTGGCAGAGACGGTTGGATGGTGTTGCTCATGATAAGTTAAAAGACATTTTTCAGAGTGTGGTTGTACTAAGGGTTCTCCCCTCCATGCCTCGGCGATTGGAGGTGCTTCTTATCCGACCTCACACTGGGCAATCACGGCTTATGCATGGGTTTCTGATGTGTGGTGGGACTCAGCTGTATTGTGATGATTGCCCTTTCCCTTTAATGTCCTTCACTTGCTGGTCGAGTGTCCAAGTCTGGGGGACATAAGTCAGAGATTCCTCTATAGGCATTAGGCATGAGGGGGTGGATGGTGCCTACTGTCTGTCCTCGAAGCTTGGATGTGCCTACAGCGATTTTACCAATAATTTAAGTTTTCTTCAGGAGGTGGGCTTCCTACCACTTTTTAGGTAATTAATATTTAATACATTTTTCTGTTGTCATTTGTAGTATTGTATATCTACAAAAGAATATTAACTTTATTTTGAGTATGATTTTTTTCTTCTGTGATTTTTACCAGGTTGTCCAGGAGCATATGACACAGGCATTTGTGCCGCCAGCTTTTTATTATATTTAAAAATCATTCAGCCATCTTTTTCAGCCTTTTCTGTGGTTCCATTTCACATCACTTCCTCATGACTAGTTTCATAATCTAGTGACAATCTATTCATGCAAGAGAACATTCTAGATGGAGGGATGGTAATTTTAAGCCAAGTTGGAGTAGAAAGTGAGTATGGTATTAAGTTAGATGGTGTATCCTTTTAATAGCGCTGTATATCACATAAACGTAAAACCTCAGTTCTAGATAATATTAGAGGTTAATGTCGACAAAATATTAAATAAATAAACAAATAAAAGTGAGTGTGAACAGACCTGAGAGACGGGTATGGAAGGTGGGAGTCTGGGATCCTTTTACAGCGGCAGCCACGACCCCCATGACAAGCACGGCAGGGGAAGCGACCATCATTCGCCCTCACCTTCCTGATAAAATAAATTGGGTCAGAACTGCAACACATTTTTATCTGGCTAACAAACAGGCCATTCTGTATCAATTAACCCTTTCAGTGCAGGTTCTGTTACATGATTTCATTCAACATGGATGCCTTAGTAGCCGATATTGTGATCTAACACCCCCCCCCACCAAAAAAAAAGGGAAAACATAATCGAAAGCATCAATATTGGTAAACAGATGTAGATGTGGTGAAAAGCATTCAGAGAAATACATTGAGGTGATTTGGCCATGTGGAGAGGATAGAGAGTGAGAGAATAACGAGGAGAGTACAGTATGTGATTAAGGTGGAGGGAGGGAGAGGCCAAGGATGAGATGGGGGGATGGAGTGGAGAGGTATATGAGAGATGGGGACGTGAGCTGGTGGGAGGGCAGTGAAATGGTGGGGGACCGGGCGACGTGGAGGCCATTTGTTTGTGGCCACACCTTACGGGATTAAGGCATCTGACAACAGATACATAGATAGTTTGGGGTACCAAATGCTTCTAAATTGGTTCACTAAGGAGTCTTGCAGTTAAGGGCTTTTAATCTGAACACTGGAGTTCACAGTTTATGTAGGCATTATATAGGCAATAGCATATATCTCATAAACACAATGTACAGGATGTAGTGTCTGCCCGGAGACATACACAGTTTCTTACTAGGAACGTCAATCCACATAATGTCTGTCCACAATCTTGTTGTCCCAGACCATCAAGAATCCTTAACATATGATATATCTCAAACAATCTCTTAGTTTAGATGACCAAGAATTTCAAGACATATTCAAACACATGGAATAACCAGCCCTAGTCTGTCAGTCCACGTGAATAGGATATCTATCAGGCACTACCACACCAAACATCCTGTCCAAGCTGTATATAATGTCGGACAGAATCCCTTCACGGCAGAGAGGGAAGAAAGGGGCTAGAAAGAAGGCCCGACACAAGGGTCAGCTAGAACACTTTGGGCGTCATGCTACGTTACGCTGTAAATCGGTACAGTATTCTATCCATATTATAAAACTCCGTAACCCAAGAGTGCTGTAACTCACCTCGTTGACACACAAAAAGCGGGGAGGTGAAAGACAGAGAGAGAGAGAGAGAGACACCTACCTATTCACTCTAGCCAACATCCCATCTTAACAGTGATAGTTTGAGCCATACTACATCTCACAACTTTATTTTGCCTGTGCTTGACGATCCGCAATCGACTTTCCTATCTCCCTACAAGTACCTACGAGCATCTATCGAGATTGGTGGCAGCAGTGAACTACGATAAACTACGTTATCGCGATTAGTGGCAGCAGTGAACGACAATAAACTATGACAAACTACGGTATTGAGATTGGTGGCAGCAGTGGGATATGATAAACTAAGCTATCAAGACTGGTGGCAAGCGGTAAAAACGAATACCAACACTGGTAGCACCGGAGAACAACGATATCTGCCTCACTACATACACTGAGAGTGGTGGCGAGCTGTAAACAAAACCGATTAACATCTCAGTCAAAGCAATCTATGACTCCTCTACAAGCAACAATCAGCAGTCAAACAAACAGACTCGTTCCTAACCACCTCAACCACAACTCCACGATTTATGAGAAACAATAGCAGTGAAAATCTATGACTGTCAACAGCTCTACAAGCCTACAAGTTAATCTCAATAAGTAAGGAAACTCAAACACTACAAGTTAAGAAGAAGAAGTGAACAAAGAAGTGAGAAACAACAAACATTAACAAGCAAATGTGAGAAAGGAGGAAATGCATCTGTACTGTGCTAAAAGTGTTGACCCAGCATGGTGATGTATCAGCATATCTGACCTCCATTCCTCCCTCCTCTTTGAACCTCCACCATGCTCTCCACCTTCTTCACCATGACTCTCACCACCATCTTCTCCACCACCACTACAAGAGTGAGGCAACGACTCGTTGTGTCATGATTTGCTAAGCGGACAATAACATGTTAGCCCAAGTGCCTGACAACACCAGCCTGCCATCCTGCACCTGCCTGCCTGCCAGCCTGTCTGTCTACCTCAGTGATGACACCAAGTGCTGACACAGTCATACCAGGACCCTGACCTACCTCAACCAAACCCTACCAAGTGAAGTGTGTGACATCTGACCTCCACGACAAGGAAGAGGAGAGCAAGTGTCTTGACAACAGATGTGATCAACAATCAACATCACTTCTCTCATCACACCTCACACCACGACTGTATCTCCACTGCTGTTTTAGTGAGTTGATTTATTCTAACTAAGGTTGTATTAGTTAACCCGTAAACCGTGGGAACTGGAGTGAGAAAAATCCTGTGGCTTTTCCTCAAATTCTAATAATTCATAAAACCGTATAGACTTTTATATAGAAATAAATCTACATAAAATGTACATTTTATATGCAGAGAGAGAAAGAGAGAGAGAGAGAGAGAGAGGTGGTGTGGTGGGAGCGAGGACTTAGCACTTTGTCTCTAATCCGATAATTTGCCCAGTACAAAAATTGGCAACGCCGCGAGAGGGGTAATTCCCAAGAGGGGCAACGCCTAAACGATCCCTACATT
>JAGKTI010013593.1:0-22814 GCA_018397915.1 Birgus latro
CCATTAGGTGACCAAGGCCGACACATGCAAGCATGTTGGAGCCTTCAAAAACGAAAACTTTCAAGACGTGACACTCACAGACATCAGCAAAACTCTGCACTAATCTGGCAAGTTCTTGTCCAGTATTTAGTAGTATTGCATCATCAGTATACAACAAA
The DNA here is from genome assembly GCA_018397915.1 of Birgus latro. NCBI lineage: Eukaryota > Metazoa > Arthropoda > Malacostraca > Decapoda > Coenobitidae > Birgus > Birgus latro. The sequence continues at coordinate 159 of JAGKTI010013593.1, forward strand.
TTTGAGATATTCCACCCATCACCATTCATTACCAATGCCATTTCTCTCTCCTCAATACACACAGAGCTAATTCAGCTAAGCCAGCTAACATGTAATGGCAAGTTCAAATGATACACTGAAATAAAATTAAGTACTATGCATTTATAAGTTTAATTACAAATGTTACTAACTAATTTCACAAGGTTCTGAGACTAGATATTAGCAGAGCATGATGTCATTAACCCCTCTGGTCCAGTGATATCTTTATTATTTTCTTGCCCAGTGCAATAAGCCAAGATGATTATGATGACACTCTCCTAATAAGAGAGATATGACACATTCTTCATTAACCCATCTACATCTATGGTGTTCCCCTGTACTGAACAAAACTGTTTGGTAGCAGCAAGAAGACAAAACAGATGGCATACTGAAAAGATTAATTGGTTAACTGAAGCCATAAGACAAATACCTTAGTGAAGACAATAGGCAGGTGTTCTTCCCAGTCAACATAGCCAATGTTGTTCCATGCCAGCCGTGAGAATAGCCAAAACAAGCTATTCTCCCAGAACCACAATGAACTGTTGTGACAAGAGTTCCAGATTCCTGTGAAAATTAAATCAAGTAATTTTCTGTGGTAGGTGGGGGTGCTCACCAACCACTCACTCGATGTAGTGCTGTACTCGGGTGTCTGCCCTTTCCTCTCCTCCATCCTTCTTTCCTGAATTCAATCCTCTTCTGTCCCTTCCTTCATTCTTTCCTTGTCCTTCTGCCTACGGGTGACTTTACACTCCCTCTTCTGTCTTTCCTTCCTTCATTCTTTCCTCGTCCTTCTGCCTGTGGGCGACTCTACACTGAGTGACAAGCCAAGTAAGTGGTTTCCTGTATTCCACGAAACCACTTACAACGCTGGGTGGTAACCATATAACTAAATTATGGCACCTGGTGGTTTAGTGGGTAATTACGGTGCTCCAATCGGATTGAGCTGGTGCAGGTTCATATCCAAGGGGTAGTTGGGGTTTATTGCTCAGGTAATGCCACTCAGGGATGAGTGAGGCTGGTCACTCTCATCTTAAATGTTAGAACCAACTTGCCTAGCCCCGGCCTCCTATGTTCCTCTGTGGGGCGACACAGGATTGGATGATGGATGGATGGATGTTGTTTCTGATTTTGCTACCCTAGGTTCATCTGGATGTGAACCTAGTAGACTGAAGGTAACTGGCCATTTTTACCAGGCTCTCCCAGACCCCTTTTTGGGTTATATCGAAGGACTGACTGTGTCGAGATAGTGAGGTACGTGGGGTGTGTTGTGATGTAGGGCACTGCATTGCAGTCGCCAACCTCCAACACATTTAAAATACAAGTATAACTAGGCAGCCAGTTATAAAAAATCCTGCAACTCCGTATTCCCTGGAAGTGGGATGGTAGACTACAGAAGGCTTAGTTCAGTTTGCAGTCAACTAGGTTCATGTTCAGAAGAATGCAAAGCCACAACGACAACTCTAAAGTAGGCCTGGAAGTGCGCTCTCACCATCTAGTATGGCACCGCATCTACAGTCTGTGGCCTGCTATGAACGAGAAGGCCATTTCTTTACTCCGAGTTATATCGCAAGAGATGATGGCAAAATGGTTAGAGAAGTGATTTGGAAGAAAGGATGCAAGTTTTATCCTAAGTTGGGGCAGGGAACATACTGATTATTCGAGTTTTGTTAAAACAAACGACTTATTTTCCACACATACCACCAACGTGTCATAAAACCACTGTTGCTAACACCAAGACACTGGGGCTAAATGAGACAGATCTAGCATAAATTCAAAATGGACAGTGGTTATCAGTTCCAACATGGTGACACGTAAAGGCGAATATGTCTTAAGTCTGGTGAAAAAAAAAAAAGGACAGATGACTTGTAAGTCATCCTCACTCCAAACTAGTCACATATTGGTAGCTAAAAGGAATTAGAAAATTAATATTTCCTAGTTTGTACAAGAATAGATGATGAGCTGATCTATGATGTCAAACATGTGCCAATATAACTATTCCTTGGTGGGAAAGAAAAGAAAGGGAAATATACAAGGTATCACATGAAGCAGACACTGGATCTGAATACCGATACATGTGCAAATGAATCAATATTCCATCTCAATAGCATGTCTGTTTTCACCTAACAAAGATCCTTAACCCTTTTCTGCCAAGCTGATGCCCATGGTCTGATTGATGGGTAGATTTAACTAAAAGCCAGACTCATTCTTGCCATAAAACTAAGGCACACTGAATTTTATGCAATCACAACTTAGTAGTCAAGCTGCAGGAATGGCTCGGATGTCTGATGAAAACAAACCAACTACAGTCCTCATCTTAACAAGTAATGCTGTGATCTCTCATAATCCTGACCTATGAGCCGTTTGTGCCAAAGCCGCCATCCATGGATGTCCTGCTCTGGTGTGAGTGTGGTGGGTAGGAAAAGCTCAAAATAGGTCATCGCCCGCTGCATAGTCATGTCAAATGGGCACAAGAGCGGCTCAACTTCGGCTAGGATCTCCTTTGTGGCATTCAAGGGGAAATATAAGCGACACACCCTGATCATGTTTTCTACCACACCTTCGGCATTCCTGAAAGCAAAGAGAGAGGGACATTTTAATCACTTTAAAATGGGAAATGTCCTTTTTAGGTTGGTAATGCTGCCACCAGATTTTAATCAACTTTATAAAGATGATGTCTAACACCTTCATTTCAAAAAAATCTATCCTGAAAGGAACAAAATCATCAGGAAAAGGTGGCAAGAAAAAGAGAGAGAGAGAGAGAGAGAGAGAGAGAGAGAGATCCCAAGGTTCACTGGGTTTGTATCAATTCAGAACAGCAGATATTTACATCTTCAATCTGATGACATGTTTCAGACATTAATACCTTTACGATAAACTTTCTGAGTTGAAGGGATCAAAATAAATGTAAACATTCTTGAACTGAAGGGGCTACACTATAATATTTGCCACCTTCCTAACCAAGTTTTCCTTAACTTCTTTAACAGGATAATTAAAATTCAGAGAAAGAAAAGGGAGAACACAAAACAAGGAAATGTAATCAACAGTACCAAAAGGTAACTCAAATTCAGGCCTACCAGTCTCAGATGCACAGTCAACTAGATGCACACTACAGGCACATCAAAACCCAAACACACCTCAGCTGCACTCTCCAGTGCTCTGGCTGACCCTATGCCATAATTACGGCAATTCTAGCACGATGCACGTACACACGTGACTAAATAGACACTATGTGCACCTCAGGCACACCCCAAATGCACATCAGACACACCATCAATAACCATCACCCCTCAACATGCCGCCTACAAGATGTGGACCCCATCTTTCTAAAATTACAGTCACTAATAGTGAGTGAGAGTCAGTGAGTGACAGTTATAGACACATACTGAGCTTGCCTCTTTCCCCAGGGTACATCAGAAATACTATTCTGCGACATTCCATGGAGGTCCTTTCATTCAAGCCCAGTCACCTTCAAAATTAGCATATAAGAAAGCAAGGGCCATCCAAGCAGACCTATGTTCATCTGCATGATTATAAGAGAGTAAAATAGAAACAGAACATTCCAGCATTCAACACTTCAAGAAGCAAAAATTTTTAAGATGTCTTAACTCCTTCAATGTGATGAAATACCTTTTGTGTTATTCTTGCTAGCACCACATGACTTTTATTCAACTCATGGTACACTTCTTCGAGTTAAAAAGGTTAACAATCTGTTTGTAATCTCTTCATTACAAGGTGTTTCTCCTAATCTGAACAAGATCATCTGATAATAGCAAGAATAAAGTACAAAACAACATCATTAACTTGTACATCCTACTTAGTTAATTCAGAATGGTTAAACATGATGCTCGTATGGAACATCAATGTTAGCAGCAAGAGTTACAGGCAAAAAAACAGCAATCCTTTATTTCCAGACATTCTATTAAAATAAAGATGAGGCTATTTATCACTTGTAGCTGTCTTCTTTGCATTAAGCCGTATTTTAACATTTAGCTTTTTTATACATCCCAGTGTGACACAGCATTTTCAATCAACCCGTCCCGTCCCAACCGATATCCAACCTCTGATACCCCCCAGTCCCGAGCAATTTCGGGAATTTTGTTTTTTGGGCTCAAACTTTCGCTTTTGGTGAGAAACATCGAGAATTCATAGAGAAATTGCCCTCCTAAAGCTATAAATGGTGCTACAGGTGATGAGTCAGCCTTACATTTTCCCTCTTTCTCAGGGTACCTGGCTAAAGAAAATGAACTGTGGAAGGGTTAACTAATTCAAGCCACTTTAAATTATGTATTTATTTATTTATTTGGTATGAATTTATGTGTAGTAAAAGACTATATTGGTTCCACACATTTATACAGGCAACAGCATTGGTCAGTCACCAAACACATCCACATATGGCACCTTCCTTTATGACATTACCACCTCATCACTTCTGTTTGTTTCTTGCTCTAGCTTCTTCATTTCTTTGTCCTCCACCTCAGGAATCACTTTCACCGTGAATTTCGTCACTGGAGAGACCGTGGGGCAACATGTCTTTACTGGCCAGGTCACTGCTAACAGATGAATTGCCAAGTGAGGGGGGGGAGGGGGGTAAGACAGTATCCCCACATGACAGCAGATAGAGGAAGGTATCTCACATATGTCTACCAATAATCACCCATGAAACTTGAAAACTGTGCAAATTATGCCCTTGCAATTGCGCGATGTACCCGTATGTCGATGGGTCTAGCTGTGACAAAACATTGCAATGTACCCAAACGTCGATGGGACGCCTCGGGTTAAGCTAGTAAACATTTTCTGTGTTAGTTTGCTCATACAAAAATTATCACATTCTAATGTCTGATGACAGTATTCAAATGGCTACTAGATAATTATATTGTCTAACCAATTATTATCTCGCCATATGGCATAGCCTATCTAATGCACTCTCACACTTAACACTCATGTAACAATAAACAACAGCACAACAAAATCAACAAGCTTGCCACTCAGGACATATACAGTAAACTCCCAATTATTTGATGCTGCATTAACTGACATACATCACTATCTGATAAGCAGACATCAGGCTAAATTAATGCATTACCCATTTTTTACACCATTAACTGACAGTGTGCCACTAACCATACAGGAATAATAAATATACTCCTGAGTATAGTATACAGCAGATGTATACACTACAATTATTTTACAGTAAAATGCCATACTGTTTATCAGGAAAACTCTATTTGGGGTTGTTTTTTCTAGGTTCAAATACTTATAGAGTACACTATAAAGCTTTAGTAGGGGGTTATGCTCCACATGGAGGGGCTAGAGGATAGTACTGCATTATCCAATAAAATGCAACATCCAACATGGCTTTGGCTGAATTATGATGGATAACTGGGAATTTACTCTGTAACTGAGAACAGTAATACAAAACTGTTTTGGTACAATCTCTGAACCAAACAGAAATCCATGCTGGAATTACAGCCACCAATGACAAGCTCTACTGTGTGTGTGTGTGTGTGTGTACAGAGGGAGATCTGAAATATACTCTTATACTGTAATTCTTAACAGTAACTGAAAATAAGAGTAATATTTGTCTTTATATGCTCACATGTATAATGAGTACAATTAAAAATTACCATTGTTTCTATTCCTTTATATACGCTGGGAGGGGGGAGGGGGTCAAAACTGAAAAGAAAACAGGGCAGGTAGGATGATGAAATGATTAGACAGCCCAATGATATTGAAAGTACTGATACTGCATAGTCATCCACCTACCAATCCTGTTTTCCGAAGTCTTGGTTCTATTCATCTGACTATTCTCATCAGGTGATCTCATGACATAATGAAAAAATTCACTCAATTATTACAGAGTAATCAATATACAGTACAATCAGTCCTCATGTAAGTCTAAGTTGCAAATGGCCAAAATGATTCTTTAAATGCAACAATTTTAAGTAAGACATGTTTTTAGCTCAAGATTAAGGGATTACATGCATAAAAAAAAGCACTCCTGTCTGACTTCAGTACGACTTTCTAAAAAAATTCTGAACAACTTTAACCCCTACACCGCGGGGTTGTCGGAGGATCACCATGCCATTCCCGCGACGATACTCCTGTCCAAATGACTTTTAAAAAATATTTGCCAAAAATCAGTTATTAGTCCTAGAATATTATAATTACATATGCTTATGGCACATACCTTCAGCTTTCTCCTGGGATGTTTTTTTAGCACTCATCGACTACCATAGGACTTGTGGAGACTTCTGAAGTTGGGTAACTAAGTCTCCACTTTACACTTCCCGACATCCCGTAATATGAATACCACTGCCAGATATTATCACTAGAAACACTATTCAATGATTTCCAAGTAGTTTCGAATCCATACTAAAAAAAAAAACAGTGGAAGCAATGTAAAATACGTGTGCGTACGAGCCTCCCACTCGCGCTAATTCACCGCTGCTAATCTGTCATATCTTACTCATATACACACTCAGACTTTATTATTTCTAGTACTTTATTACACTTATATATATCTACAGTCCTTTACCGCTTCCCATACGATGTTCAGTAGGGGTAGAGGTCACAGTGCCTTTTATAATAGGCGCAAAAGCGGCAGAAATGGAGGGACGTCATTTCCCCGTGATGGACGAGAGCAAACTGACTGTATCTCGGTAGCAAAGAGTTGAAAATGTCAGCTGCTAATATAAATGCTAAGAAATAAGTCGTAAGAAATCTGGACAACACAGTAGGCGCGGAAAGTATTGACGCTTTTTTGCCGACATCATTCTTTTTCGCGATAAGTGAAGTAGGGTCAATACTACCCTCCCCTGTGATGCGAAATGAGCTGACGCTTTTTCAACGGGAGCTGGCAACCCTGCTTGATAGGTTTGGCACCCCAGGAGCAGGCTCAGTAATGTTTGGGCAGCCACAGGAGGAGGACTGTCTGTGTGTGTGATGCACCACGAGGGCATGTTTTGACTCAAATAACACAGTTATTTGGTTACCTACCACATTCTCATCATGCCTAAAGTAACCACAAGCAAGGACAAATGTGTGGAAGTGATTACTTTATACAAAGCTGGCCACAAACTCCCATTTATTGCAAATCAGATGGTGTTAGACTGAGGACAGTGCAGAGACTAGTGAAGCGGTTCAAGGACAGTGGGGAGGCCATTCCTCCCACTCCACTTCCCAAGCCTGGGAGACCTCGTAAGACAACCTTCAGGACCCGTCAGCTGATCTCAAGGCAAGTTAGCAAGGATCCAAGACTAACAGCACGGGATTTAAAAGAAAAGAACCCACAGTTGCTGGCAGATGTGTCTGTCAGAAGTGTGCAGCAGCTGTTGCATGACGATCTGGGCTACAGGAGTTTTTGTGATCGTAACAAACCACTGCTAACTGCACTTCAGAAGAAAAAGAGTAAATTTTTGTAAGAAATATCTTGCCTGGAGTGAGGAGCAATGGAAAACTGTGCTTTGGAGTGATGAGTCAACATTTACTGTCACTGGTACCCCTTCATCATGAGTGTACCGCAAACCAGGCAGTGACCCCTTGGATCCTAAGTACACTTTCAAGTTTGTTAAATACCCAGCCTCACTCATGGCTTGGGGCTGCTTTACATATTATGGTGTTGGTAGGTTGGTAATTCTACCTGCAAATGAAAAAGTGAACCAGAACAATTATTTGGTGCTCTTATGCTCTTATGTGATGTTTTAAGTGACTCTTTTGATAAAACCAAGGCAAGAGTATTTATGCAAGATTCTGCCCCTCCACATGTTGCAAAGTCAGTGAAACTGTGGCTAACAGACTGTGAGGTTCCCTTTATTTGAGATTGGCCCGGAAACCGCCCAGATATCAATCCCATTGAGAATTTATGGGCGCACATGAAGCGGCAGCTGCGTAGTATCCCTTTACTTGAGATTGGCCCGGAAACAGCCCAGATATCAATCCCATTGAGAATTTATGGGCGCACATGAAGCGGCAGCTGCGTAGTATCGACACATCATCTTTGCCTAAACTTGAGGCTGCAGCTATGGAGCAGTTTTAGTCCGTCTGTTCTGCAAAACTACGCCATCAGTCACCCCAGACGCCTTAAGAAGATAATAAAGGTGAAGGGGAATGCCAGTAAATACTAAATTCAATTGTGAGTGTTAATTTATTTGTTTCTCCCTGCTAGCCACAAGAATGTTTTCTTTTTTTAAGATGGCGTCAACACTTTCCGCGCCTACTGTACATAATAAATTAGGTAGTTCCAGGTGAATATAAATATCACTCAGGCTTCTCCCTTCCTTTCTTATATACATTTATATTACGAGAGTAGCTCATACGGCATATTTCACGGGGAAAAAAAGCATGGGAAATTAGCGAACGAGTGCAGGTTGAATGTTACCAAGTGATAATTAGCCAATTCCAGGTGTATGGCACTAATCAATTACCTTATTTTATATATATATATATATATATATGTATATATATATTATTTTGTATAAGAATAGGGCATAGGGCTCATTTCAATGGATGAAAACAGTGGAAAAATCCGGGGAAGATTAGCGCAGAGCGGCTGAGCAGACCATCCATCAATCAATCAACCTATATGTCATGCAACTGCCCTTGGTATTTCTAAGGCTTTCGACAGAGTATGGCATCGTTCCCTGCTGTTCAAACTCCCTTGCTATGGACTAATGTCTTTTGTTCCTCTTCTTGCCTCATATCAGTGACAGGAAAAAAAAAAGTGAAAGTAGATGATGTATATTCCAATTTCTACTCAATTAATGCCGGCATGCCACAGGGATCAGTTTTGGCGCCAACCCTGTTTCTGGTTCATATTATTGATCTCTTATCTGTCACCCACAATCCCATCCACTCATATGCAGATGATTCAACACTTCATAGTTCATTCACACTCAGACACCCATTTACAAAGTCTGATATCTCTAATTCTCAACTCAGCACAGCCATCTCCATAAATTAAGACTTATCTATGATCAGTGAATGGGGACAAAACAACCACGTCTCATTTAAAGCTTTTTAGTAAAACCAAATACAGTATATACAATTTACTAATAGACAGATACTGCCAGATTCGTATATTAACTTCAAAGCTACTAATATTCCCATCTCCAAAAGTATTGAATTCTTGGCATCTCACTTAACAATGCCGTCAGCTGGACCTCTCATGTCAGATCACTTGCTAAAACTGCCTCAAAGAAACTTGGATTATTGTACAGTGTCCATAACTTCTTCACTCACGAGAAGTTAACTATAATTTGTAAGAGTCATGTGCGCTCTCAGCTTGAATATAGCTCGCCTTTGTGGAATGGATGTGGAGAGGTTGCATTAAAACAACTAGACAAAATTCAGAACAAAGCTGTTGGAATTGTTAATAACCCTGCTATTACAAATAAATTACCTCCCTTACAAGTAAGAAGGAATGTTGCCTCCCTTGCATTATTTTACAGATATTTTTATGGCAAATGCTCAGACGAGGTGGCATCCATTGTGCCACCTCTCCATGGCTTCCCTCGTGCTACACGGGCATCTGGCAGTGCTCATGACTGGAATGTAACACAGCCATACTGCAGAACTTCCACCTATCAGAATTCTTTTATTCCCCAAACATCTCTCTGGAACTCTCTTCCCCAGAGTTTTTTCCCTCCAAACTTCAACCTACAGCTGTTCAAGTCCAACTTTTACAGATTCATTTGTTTTTCCTTCCTCTGTTGTTATTAAAAAAAAAAAAAAAAAAAAAAGGACGGAATTATTTTCAAACCCTTCCTCGTCACAAAATGAAGGCATGCTCCATTTCCCATTCACTTCTTAACAAGTATTGCACAAAATAAGTGTCACTGCATTCTTATGTATATATACAAACTAACATCTAATATTCATACTGTTGTACTGACAGTATGCCGATGTGACAAATTACATAAATCGTTAATTATTCCTTAAGAGGCATGGTTTAATTAGCTATATTACTGTAGCTACTAACATCCTCTAACCATCATCCAATCCTTTACTGACCCTACCAGGAGTGCGAGGGCCTGGGGCTAGGTTTTTATGGCAAGAGTGATCAGTCACCACCCCCAAAATGATGCTATACCCATGAGGGAAGCAATTGGTTGAATAACCTTAATCCACTGAACCACCAGAAGTCTCACTGTCAGCTATTTGGTTAACTCCAAATGTAGTAAATTACTTTTTTGGTTACACAAAACCATCTAGATTGTTACCTAACCTGAAGGTAGCCCAACATCAGATATACAGCAACCTTTTGCTGGACTAGGAAAACATACGAGAACCATCAACAGTTTGCCCAGCAAAACTCACCATCCACCCAGTCATTCAATCTGCCAATCCTTTAACATACTCAGTGCTTTACATTATTATAACTCTTCTCAGTTGTTGCAACAATATATGTTTTTTGAAATAAGAAAAAAATAATGTCACTGAAAATTAACAGCTCAGTGGGTTAGAGCGCTCCGCTCTGGCCGTAGGGTCGGAGGATCGAATTCACCCAAGGGTCATTGGTAGACATCAGGAAGGGCATCCGAACATAAAATGCTACACGCTCCAATCCCAAAAGGCCGACGCATGCAAGCATGTTGCAGCCTTCAAAAACGAAACGATTCTTTGCTTAACTGTAATTTTTTGCCCACCTCCAGCAACAGTATTGTGCTTATATCAAAGCAATATTATACAACTGAAAATCAAATACTGTATTGTCTGGAATCAATCTGCACACTTGATTTTAAAAATTGGATGGTTTTACATTGAGCGGCGTTGCTTATTGCAGTTTCTTTATGCAAAAATTTCTGAATTTACTGTTTACTTGTATTTCATATGTTGCATAAAGTTCTTTTTTCATGTCATGCTGAAAATACTACCAGCCATATACAGCTATGAGCAGTTGCTAAAGAATATTTGCCTACACTTTGTCCACTGTTTTGAAATGTAGAGACATTGGCTGTAAAAAGTTTATTGACTGAGTGTGTAAGTACTTCAATGGGTGATGAAAGATCAGTACAAGTAAGCTGAAGTCATCGTACAGTGTTTATCATTTACGGTACTACACTGGGTGATTACCAAACACTATAACCAACAAACAGGAGCCTAGTGGTCTATAGGGGGACCAATCTAAGAAGGCAGGTAGGGTGTGGCCTTCTCAGAAGTGCTCTGTGCCACATCTTGAAAATAATTATGTTTATCTTCATGTGACACTTGTAAACGGTAACAGAAAAGAAAACACACATACAATACAAATTAAGTATAAATATTAAAAATTCTGAAAAGAACATTAAACAAAACTAAAAAGATATTTATACAGCAGTCAGGAAATGTGGCAGACGTATTTAGCGGCGTTGCTGATTGTTACTGTCACGATCACCGGCATTCACCATAGGTCATGGCTGGGGAAATTAAATAAAAATTACATGTACAATATAAAAGCATATAACTAAGAATATCAAAAATTTCTCTATCTATCAACTACCAGATGCCTTAATCCTGTAAGGGGTGGCCACAAACAAATCGCCTCCATGTCACCTGCCATTTCACTGTCCTGCTCCCAGCTCACACCCCCCTCTCTCATATACCTCTCCACTCCATCCCTCCATCTCATCCTCAGCCTCCCCCTCCCACTCCCCTGCTCCACCTCACTCACATACACTCTCCTCATCAATCTCTCACTCTCCATCCTCTCCACATGCCCAACCACCTTAATGTGCTTCTCCTAACACTTCCCATCACATCCACACCACAATGCTCCTTCACTTCCTCATTTGCCAGTCTGTCTCTCCATGTGATTCCACATGCTCCTCTCAAATAACTCATTTCCACTGCTCACACTCATGACTTCTGTTCCTCCAACACAGTCCAAACTTCACTTCCATATGTTAAAGTTGGTATCACAATACTGTCATGTAGCAGCTTTTTCACTTCCATGCTCACTTCCCAGTTTCTTATCACTGCTTTCAAGAAACCAGCAACCTCTCTTCCCTGCTGCACCCTTTCAAGCACTTCACCCTCCAAACTTCCATCCTTACCCATCACACTACCCAAGCACTTAAATGCACTCACAGTCTCCATCTCCTCCACATCCAGTCTCACTGTACATTCACTGACTTCATTTCTCTCGAAGACCATCACTTTACTCTTCCCTACATTCACCTTTAGATTCTGTTTCTTACACACTCTCCCAAACTCATCTACCAAGCCTCGCAGCTCCCCTTCGTCTTCACTCAACAATACAGTATTATCTGCAAACAACAGTACAGGGAGTTTTCAAACACTGCCCTCTCTCATTAAGGCTGCTCCAACAACCACTGCCCGACCCTGTATCTCTTTTATAACCCCATCCATATACAGACTGAACAACCATGGAGACATGACACATCCTTGTTTCAATCCAACCTTCAAATGGAAAAATTCACTCAGTTCACCATCCACATGCACTGCAGCCTTAGCACCCTCATACATAATCTTCACAGCCTTCAACAACTTCCCATCTACTCCATATATTCTTAATACTTTCCACAATCCTTGTCTATCCACCCTGTCATATGCTTTCTCCAAATCCATGAAGGCTGCATACAAGTTCTTTCCCTTCTCTAGAAACTTTTCCACTAAAGATCTAAGAATGAATATCTGGTCCACACAACCTCATCCCCTCCTAAAACCTCCCTGTTCTTCTCCAACTAATTCCTCTGTTATTTCCCTAACTCTGTCAATAAGTATCCTATCATATACTTTTCCTATTACACTAAGAAGGCAAATTGTTCTCCAAAAGCCAACACACACCTGGAGTCTGGGTCAACTTGTGATGTCACAATGCCAAACGGACTCATCCTGACCATACATAGGTCAGGACACATAGATGAGAGAGAGAGAGGTATAGGCCTCTTGGGGAAACCTCTAAAAAAAAAAAAAAAGCACTATAACTTTTACCTCTTGTTTGGTTTGGAAATAAAGTCAAAATAATCTGTAGAATATAATGCAAAAGAATATGACCAAATATATAAAATTTTGTAATATATTTAATGCTTTATGAGCATTAGAGACATAACTATAATAATAATAATAATAAAAACAATAATAATAATAATAATTAAATGTCAGGACCAACTTGCCTAGCCCCAGGCTCCTACGCTTCTCACGGGGCAACGTAGGACTGGATGATGATGATGATGATGATGATGATAAAATTATTATTATTATTATTACTATTAAAGTAACGAGCTATTAGGTTCTTATCTACGGTGTTGATAATTTACATGAATAGGACGGTGTTGATAATTAACAAGAGTAGCGAGGGATATAGCGGGAGAGTTTGACATCCCATGAGTGGAAAAGTGGCAAACACTGTACACAGGCAAAGCCCCCACTCAAATTGCCTTCATAGAATGGTCGTACATTAAGTCACCCCACAAAGAGGCAAGCAAGTGTCCATTCATGCCTTAAATGTCTTACCTAAGTAGTCTGGCCCCAGAGCCCTTATGTTTCAATTGAGCAATGAAAGATTGGATGACAGAATAAAGAAGAGATTATCTGAAGAGGTTTCATGTAATAGTAACAGATTTCTTTTTAGCTGTAATAGCAGTAAAAAGAAGTGCGTGGTAATCACAGGGAATAGGAAAAGTATATGGTAGGATAGTTACTGAGTTAGGTAAATAACAGAGGTATTATAGTCGCGGCACGTGACTCTGAGGTTGTTATTATCATGCCCTGGCAACCTACCATTCAAAATTGTGTCTGATTTCGTGTATGAGATGCATGTGATTCGTGTATAATATGTTTGTGTATAATAACACTCGTGTATAATATATTCGTGCATAATAATATGATTCATGTATAATATGATATGAAATTGGACGCACTTTTGAATGCTAGCTTGCCAGGGTATGATAATGACAATCTCAGAGTCGTGCACCGCGACTATAGTTGGAAAAGAACAGGGAAGTTTTAAGAAGGGAAGAAGCTATGTAGGGCAGTCTTTGGAAACTCCCTGTGCAGTTGTTTGCAGATGATACTGTAAAGTGAAGACGAAGGGGAACTACAAGGCTTAGTGAATGAGTTCGGGAGTGTGTGTAAGAAACGGAATTTAAAGGCGAATGTAGGGAAGAGTAAAGTTATGGTCTCTGAAAGAAATGAAGTCACTGAAAGTACAGTGAGGCTGGATGAAGAGGAAATGGAAAATATGAGTACTTTTACGTACGTGGGTAGTGTAATGACCACGGATGGAAGTTTAGAGGGTGAAGTGCTTGAAAGGGAACAATAGGGAAGAATAGTTGCTGGTTCTTTGAAAGCAGTGATAAGGAACAGGGAAGTGAGCATGGAAGTAAAAAAGTAACTGCATGACAGTAATGTGATACCAACTCTAATCTAAGGAAGTGAAGCTTGGACCTTGCTGGAAGGACACAACTTAAGAGTGAGAGTAGTGGAAATGAGTTATCTGACTGGAGCATGTGGAGTTACATGGAGAGACAGACTGACAAATGAGGAAATGAAGGAGCTCTGTGGTGTGGATGAGGATGTGGCAGAAAGCATTAGGAAAAATACATTGAGGAGGTTTGGCCATGTGGAGATGATGGAGAGCAAGAGATTAATGGGGAGGGGGAGGCCGAGGATGAGATGGAGAGATGGAGTGGAGACGTATATCAGAGAGGGGGGTGTGAGCTAGGAGCAAGGCAGTGAAACGGAACTGGACAGGGCAACATGGAGGTGATTTGTTTGTGGCTACCCCTTACAGGACTGGGGCACCTGAGAATAGAAAGATAGAGATAGCAGTAAAAAGGTGTAGTAACAAAATTTTCTGTTCCTTTTTCTACTTGCACTTCATTAATTTGGGGGTCCCCAAGAAATTTTCCACTGTTACTATTTTCAGTCAATTAACATTTACATTCTCTGAAATTCTATTACAGTAACCTCACTGAAATAAATACCTATTAACACTCAAGATACTTTCATTACCATATGTACTGTACTTCCTTATGTAATTTATTAACATTACAAAATAAAGTGAACTGAACTGAACTGAACTAAATCTTTCATTATTACATTCTGGCTAATGCCAGATTTCTTAATTCAACTGAGGGAAATGTTCAGCAAAGCATTATACTCCATCACAAAGAACACTTGTATTAAACCCTGACCACTCCTTGGATTTCAACCCCTATGGGTCTCGTCTAGTTGGAGCACCTTAACCCACTTGCTCACCATGCACTTATTACTTAATACTAACACTCCCGAGCAGGAAAGGGATGCCTTCATACAATGGAACACTGCCCCATAATACAAACATCCTTCACTTCCCTCCCTATCCCCCTAGAGGAGGATGGTGAAATGCCAAAGGGCAACTAGGCCCACTACTACTATACTTACTTCTACTACTACTACTGTAATAGTACAATACTGTTATTATTACCCTATGACTGCAACCAAAATGCTAAAACTCAAGGGCAAATGAATGACTGAAATTTCACACCCATGTAAAAACATAAATTTGGCAAAGTTTGCAAAAAATATGATAAAACCAGTTTTGCCATAACAATAAGTCTGGCATGAACTTAAATATGGAGAAAATCCTGAGAGAAAAGTGAGGAAAGTTCACAATAAATATACATGTCAATAGTTTCAAGTTCAAAGCACAGAAAAGAATATATATAATAGGCCACATCCCAGGAACTTAAAAAAAAAAATAAAAAAAAATAAAAAAATCATTGATATAAGCTCAGTGCAGCAGAATTGACTGAAGGGAGAAACTAGAGGTACAACACAAAGAGGCATGGAAAGCATGAACTCCAAGCAGCAGAAAAAATGCTGAAGATTTTAACTCTTTCAAGCTCCTATGACTTAGTACAATAATTTCGCATCAGATGTAATAGAATACTAAAGCTGTCACAAACATTGAAGAGTTAATGGTGACTGCATCAACTCCATGAGTACAATTACTTCTTTATAGTTTATTCTTGCTTCCTTACAATTTTATTCAATTTAAGGCCTCTCGTACTGAAGGGGTTGATGAAAGATAAAGCTAACTCCCAAGTTTGAGAAGTCTTTCCTATACTGAATAAAAGTGTCTGGAGATAATAAGTATAAAAACATAAAACACTGCCATCCATCTCCCGGGCAGGACAACTATAGTATTCCATTCCAGCCAACACCAAAATTTGCTGAAAGTGAATCATAGGACTCTGAAAGTGTCAGCCTCTTCAGGCTGATGATGTATATATTTAATAATTTATTCTTGCTATCTTCACACAATTTTATTTCACTTCAGGAGAGAAATGTGGTTATGAAAGGGTTTATGGAGGCCGTTCCTAACCCCATCAGCACCAGTTTCTCCAAATTCTACAAAATCATCTGG
The DNA here is from genome assembly GCA_018397915.1 of Birgus latro. Classification (NCBI taxonomy): domain Eukaryota; kingdom Metazoa; phylum Arthropoda; class Malacostraca; order Decapoda; family Coenobitidae; genus Birgus; species Birgus latro. Next base: position 16,525 of record JAGKTI010013593.1, read on the forward strand.
GGGTAGCAAGAATAAACTAGTGTACAGAGATGCATCATCCTCATGAAGTGTTAAAATTGTTAGAAAACTAAGAACAGTACTCAACTTACGATGTTTCTCCCTTCCTACGGCTAAAGAAGCGACTGGTACCCCTCCTGGTCCGCCTGAAATAAGTCATGACAGTGGGATCGGGCAGCCATACCTTGAAAATTTTTGGTAAACACTTGTCTTAACCACCTTCTATCTGACGTAGTATTCCTTTAGCTTATTCTTGCTATCTCCAGATGTCTTGATTCTGCTTAGGAGACACTTATTAACTGTGGAAGTTCATTTGTCTTCACTAACCCCTTCACTACTAGGGGCATCTCCCAAATACAATAATCATCTAAATGCAGCAAGAATAAAATAAAAGAGACTGCCAGACTGAAGGAGCAAACCCTTTCAAAACAGCGATGTATTTTCATAGTTTATTCTTGCTATTTCCACACAATTATGCCCTTGTTTTATGATGATGTGCCTGATAAAATACATCACAACGATCAATCAGATATCATCAGCTACAACATGGGTTCAATGGACATGAGTCACCTACCCAACAAAGTCTAAAACCAAGTTTCCAACTCACCTAAACTGGTGATTATTTCACTTCATCACACTTCACTCACTGTTTAACCTACTGCCAAAAATAAGTCTTGTTTCCAACTCACTTAAACTGGTACAGAAGTTATTTAATTTCACTGCACTTCGCTTCCTTCTTGAACTCCTACCCTGTACACTATTGTCACTACTGTTCCATCACTAGTACTAACACACCCAACAGTGACCGAGTTCAAAGGCCATCGTGGAAAAAACAGATGGCTGTAGGCTTCCGTGTCGGCAAGTCTACAGCCATCTGTTTGTTTCAAGATGAACTTTGAATTCCGTCACTATCAGGTGTGTTAGTGTCACCGATGGAAAATAATGTGGTGTTGGAGTTGAAAGAGCATGTGAAGTGCTGTGAAGTGAAATAACTACCAGTTTAAATTAAATGAGCTGGAAACTTGTTTTTACTCATTTTTGGTGGTAAGCAGTGAGTAAAGTGCAGTTAAACAACCAGTTCAGGTGAGCTAGAAACTTATTTCTAAACTTTGTTGGGTGGGTAACACTTGGCCAAAAATGTTTCCTCAATGAACCATGTTATGTTGTACTCCACTACAGAGAAAGATCTCATACAATTAATGAAGGCTGTATCTAGCCTCTCCAGTATGAATTCTCTCCTACATTGGATAAAATCATATGAAGGTAGCAAGTGTACATAAAATACATCACTGAAGTGAAGTAGTCAACCCTCTTAACCAATACTGATGACTGCACCCAACATCATCAAACATAACTGTACCCACAAACTGAAATGTACACATATTGTAAGGCTGCAAAAGTTCCGGTAACAGGATCTCATTTAAATGATGCTACTGCATCATTACAGTAAATACAATACACTAGAAATTCTCAAATACGAAAAGCACAGGTCCAAATGCTTTGTGGAAAATGGAGTTCAATGTATTTTGGAATGTATGATCATGATGAATGCTAATGGGAAAAATCACGTAATATACACCTCACAACTCCAAGAACGGGAAATATAGGGAAGTAATGGTATCTTGTATTAGTCATTCATTATCTGCAATTACAGTATAGTGCACACAGATAAAACTTTGTCTTGAAATACAGTACAATATGTAATGATTGTGTAGGATCAGGTAATATCAACAACCCACTATCACGTGAAAAATTATTCTGGGAAGAGAAGGGTTTTGGAAATTGGATGTCTGGATTTAAAAGCTTGCACTGTAGAGTGCTGATGATATGGCTCTTCTGTATTGTGGACAATCCTCCCTGAACATCAGTGATGCATTTCAGAATATCACAATTTCCTCCATACAACTGATGCTGTGGACTTTGGGGAAGCTGGTACACCAGCTTTACAAGTAACAATGAAACTTTAATGGGCAAGCTTTCTGTACTTCCCTGTAGACTTAACTGCAAAAGTATATGAGAAAAATGTTAGGCTACTTAAAATGAGAACCTGTATACTTTCTAAAGTCACACTAAAAATCAGGTTGTTTTCAGAAGACTCAAAGTTATATTTGGCAACAAGTATTCAACCATATTTTCTACTCTCCTCATGGCAGTATTCAAAATTGTTTGACTAGAAACTCTAAATGTAACTGAAAAACACTCATTTTCTCTTGGGAATAAAACAGGTTGTCAGTCCAATTGGAGCATTCTGCCACCAGACCACCTAGCATTAATCAAATTTACTTCAACTATATTTATTGTAAATGGGGGGGGAAAAAAATATACTGAAACAAACTAGAGTTAATTTGAAGATACCAATCCACTTTAAGCTTTGAATCTGGTGACATTCTCTAACTACAAGTAAATATGTGTTATCTTCAGATGATTTTATTCAGTTTACAGGAGACTATGTAGTGGAATCATATGACATAGCCTTCATTAACCCCTTCCTTGTTATTTTTTTAATAATTAAAATGATCTACTGGTAGCATGAATGGCCAATTTAATGTCACCAGGTTGAAGGGGTTAATGCTCTGCTTGGTTAGTACCAGTGTGGTCATCACTGTACTATCAAAACTGAGAGTGCGAAAGTGTGGACAGGCCATCAATTTTTAACATCACCATCTGTAGCATGACTTGATTTAACAGACCTGACTTCCAAACCACTTCTGATTTTACCATCTACAGCTGTAGGCAAACTAGCCATCTCTATCAAATACAGGTGTTCCATAAATGACTCAAAATTTAGGACTCGCATCTTTATGTAAGCCAAGAAACCATTTACAATGCTGGGTGGTAACCATATAACCAAACCATACGTGCTCCCTATGTGTCAACAAGTGGGTTGGTGGAGGGTTAGTGCCCCTCCCTGTAAAACAAATAACTCAGAGTCAAATGGCCACCCCTTACGGGATTGTGGCGTCTGGCAATAGATAGATAGATAGCATCTTTATGCACTTAAGTTTAATATGGCCATACAGTAAAGGTAAAAATTTTCTTATCCATATGCTCCTCTTGTCATTAACCCACTGAGCCTATGAACTTATTTTATTCTATTCCTGACAACTCTTAATAATTTGTCAGCTTAGCATATTCTTCAAACTGGAGAGTTAAATATAGCTTTAAAAAAATGGAAAGGGTGGGGGGACTACAGCACTTTCCAAAGCCAAATAAAAAATGTCTAATAACAAGAATAAACTAGAAAGAGCATCATCTGAGCTCAAGGGGTTTATCTATGACAATACTAAAATAAAACTGTGACCGGTAGGGTTCTGCATCAGGCACATTAACCCCATGCAGTGAGTCCTCGATAAACGAAAGGGATAAGGACCGAAAAAACCTTTCGTAATTCGAAATTTCGTATATCAGAACAAGTTTCCCCACTGAAATATACATAGAAATGGGGGGATGCATTCCCACCTAAATTTTACTCCTCCTATTTTGAAGTAATACCTGTAGAAGAAAATAATACCTGAAGATGTAGAGAACAAGGTGGCCATTTTCTTGTACATCTCCTTTTTCTTGGTCACAGTCCCAACGGTGGAAGCTGCAAAGCCTAAAGCACACCCAATCTCCGAGACTCCCTGCTCCTCCTCGTGGAGCCTAATAATTTCCAATTTCCTCTCCAGAGTTAGAGTACAATGATGCTGCTTCTTTTCAGCAGGCTCCACCGATGCCGGAGATGATGCAGGGTGCTTGGGAGGCATGTCTAAACAGTACAAAAAGGTGTAGAGCTGAGAAAATATCCTCACGTACAGCAAAGAAGCAAGGAGGGACGTGGACTCAGTTCCGGGACAACTCGCTGTGAAATCAATTCACCGCAAGACAATTCCCCGTCAAAACATGGACAATTCCCTGTCAGGACACTTTGCACCCAAGACGATTCCCGGTCATTTTATAAATATACTTAATATTAAATGATTAATACTATATTAACTAATTTCTTGGGGAACTATCAAGGTTTTATGTTCATTCAGTAGCGCAGGCTTTGGATATTACTGTGTTTATAATTTGCACTTGTAGCCAATAATTAACTTGCTTCTGCCTCACTATAGTCAACTTTGAATTATAATCTGGAGACTCCCATAGGTGTCTTCAGTAATTTTTATTGTAATTTTTGGATGCAATATGTCGAGACTGATTGCTTAGCTGAGAATATATGTCGAACGTTCACTTGAGGTTATTGGGCATTTATATACATGCCAATGTGTCATATGTAGCCTTACGTTAAACGATGAAGTGAATCATCGTACGTCACCTGATTCACGTTTCAATATATTTATATTTTTTTCCATTAATGCCAACTATTTGATGGCATATTTTACATTTATTATAACAAGAATAAACCACCATCACCTTTATAACTCATTTATGGTATGACCTCACTACAACGGACTTCAGTACACTGGAAGTCGCTTTTTTCGAAGTCAGGGAGCGAACCGGAATTATTTCTTATATACAGTATCAGGAAAACTCCGAAAAAGCTAAAAGTGGTCCGGACTGCCTAACCTCACGGCAGGGTGGCCATATTGTCCACGTGGCTAGTGTGTTCGTGGGTTGGTTGGTGGTGGGCTGGCAGCGTAGCTATTGTTCTAAGTGTACAATACAGTATTTGAAAAGTGTTTATAATTACATTACACCCATAATGTTCTTTCTAAATGCTAAAAAATGAGAAAAGGGGTCTGCATTAATATTAAGACATCAAGCTTTAATCACACGGCGAGCGGTGTGCGAGTTAATGCATCGGTTCGTGGTGAGCTGGCGGCGTCACTATTTTTCCTCCATAATTATCATTTCTCCTCCACGTCATTTTCCCCAAATCCCTGATATACTGCTCGACAGTGACAAGTGATAAGTGAAATATACAGACAAAGTGAACATATTTGTTTGTAAGATTGTAAAAATGAAGGTGTATAAAATGTACAGTACAATATTTGAAAAATGCTTAAAATTAAGTACACCACACGGCACACAAGGTACAGGCTACACCTCCAATTTCCATCCACAATTCAGATCCTGTCAGTGAAGACAATTGGGACAATGATTCACTGTTCCTTGATGATGACCCTGAAGATAATGGGTAATGATTTTGAAGGATTTGCTCTGAAGGATCCTTCAACAGGTGCTGAATGATGATCACACCAGGCAAGGTAGGGGGGTAGAGAATGGTGAGCCAAGCAAGTCAGAATGGTTACATAAGAAAACTTTTTTTTTTTATTACTTATGAATTTTATTGTGTCCAAGCCTTGCTTAAATTTTACTGCATCATGCAATAAATTATTTATAGTGGATTTAAAGAAAAAAATAAGAGGCAAATGAGATACTGCCACGAGTCAGAATGAACTGGTGGAGGTGAAGCAGGATGGTGGCCATGATGCTTTTAGTAAATGAAAATATCTTACTTTGTGTGTTATATAGGGCCATTATTGAGTCTAAACCTCGCTAAAACTATACTGTGTAATCCAACGAATTATATTTAGTGGCATTTTAGAAAAGCTAAGACTCTTAGCAAAAGAAATATTGCCACTAGTTACAAGGAACTGGTGAGGTGATGCAAGACGGTGGCTATGACACTTCATGTATAAAAACTATCTTCCTGTGAGTGTTACACTGGCCTTTATCAAGTATAAGCCTTACAAAAACTGTACTGTGTTATGCAATACATTATTTATAGTAGCATTTGAGAAAAGTTAAGAGGCAAATGGGTTAATGTACCGATTTAGAAGGAAATGGAGGACAGAAGTAGGGTCGTGGCCAAAACGCTTTTCATATATGAAAATATCTTAGCAGAGGGAAATCCATATGTCGCTTTTATCAGAATATCGCATTTTTTCGGAATGACTTGGGCCCCACTTAGTCCGTTCTAGTGAGGTTTTACTGTAACTCAAAAATTTATATACTTGCTACATTAACTGAAATGTAAATAAATGACAGGGAATCATACTGACGCCAAAACGTCCTGATTGCGAATTGCCTTATTATTGTTGTAACGGCCTCGCCGCAAGCGAGCGCGGCGTTGTGCAGCGCGCCCATTTTGAATACTTCTTATATCATTTCACTTCACTTTTCATAGCACGACAGATACCTTTCGTACTGTGGAATTTGTCCTACATTCTTTGCCTTTGCAACATCGAAAATTCGTACATAGGGTTTATGTTTATCAAGGACTCACTGTGTGTGTATGTGTGTGTGTGTGTGTGTGTGTGTGTGTGTGTGTGTGTGTGTGTGTGTGTGTGTGTGTGTGTGTGATGTTT
>JAGKTI010013594.1:0-22813 GCA_018397915.1 Birgus latro
CCCACCACAGCACTCTTAAACAACTGCCATTCCTCCTCCACACTGCCACTCTCCTGATCTTTCACTGCATTCCACTGATCTCTCAATTTCTCCTGATACTCTATCATTTTCTCTCTTTTATCCAACTCACTCACTTTCAAAACCTCCCTGCCACACCTAACTCTCCTAGCTCTCATCCATCTCTTACCTACTCTCAACTTTCCCTCCACCAGGTAGTGGTCAGAGATACCTCCACCCTCCCCTCTCAAAACTCTCACATCCAACAATCTTCCTATTACATTCCTGGAAACAACCACATAGTCCATCAATGCTCTGTCAACAACCCTTCCACCCTCCTGTCTCACCCATGTATACTTATAAATATCTTTCTTTTCAAACAAGGTATTCCCAATCACCATCTCTCGCTCAACACACACACCTATCATTCGTTCCCCATTTTCATTTCTTCCAGGCACACCATGCATTGCTATACTTTCGGGCTCACTAACAAGGCCACACCTTCTCTTGCCCTTCCTCTATTAACACCTGACAATCTTCCATTCACACTTCCAAACGTAGACTCACCTTTCCCTTTCATCTTTGTTTCACTCAAAGCTAACACATCCAACTTTCTTCTCACAAACATTCTCCCAATCTCCTCCCTTTTAGCCTCAATCGTACTACAACCACGCACATTCATAGACCCAACCTTCAGGGTACGGGGATAACTAGATCCCCCATCCCTTTCTCTGGCCTGTCTCTGCATTCCATAATAATAATAATAATAATGATAATAATAATAATAACAATAATAATAATATATGAATACACGTAATAAGAATGACATTTACTCACAGTATATTTTTAAAAATTAGACTGAACCATGTACATATTTTATTATATTAACGTTGAGAAAAATTCTCGCATCAACGTAATTAAGCCACTTCCTTTCAATAATCATTAGTTATTAAATATATCACATGCATGTTATTGTTTATCACACAGGTCAAATTATCGCATTGGGTAATAATTTGTACTCATCTGGCAGTGCTGGATCACTGAGGGCTGGGTGCAGCAAGTCATAGCCTCCTAATCTAAGCTCAGATCTATTCGAGTACAAACTTTTTCGAACAAAGTAAATCAAACTAGTGTTTGCCGTAGTGCTTAACAACCATTAAGGCTTGTTTTTTTTTACTAACTAAATGAAAACCGGGGATATTTTTATCAAATTGTTGAGTATACTAGCAGGCCGGTTAGATTAGGTTTACGGGCCAGGTCAAGCCCGCGAACCGTAGGCTGTCGACCCCTGGTCTAAGTTGCCAAACATTTACGGTCGTATTTTTTGCTGTACACTACTGACATCTTTTTCATTTTGTGTACCTAATATCCGACTTTTATATTCAGTTTAGCAGCGTTCCCTGCTGCAGAAGAGAGTAGGCTTCTTATGGTCGTCCATTTTCTTTTTTTAATTCCCGATACCGCCAGACTGTTTTATCCAATTGGCAGCGAGTCACACAAGCCTGAGGATTAATAATATTTTAATACCAATCATTTTCTTATGGACAGGAAATTCTGCTACTCTTTTCTAACTAACGCCAGATGATTTTATCAGCTGAAGGTGAATCACAGGAGCCAGAAAATGTCAACAGTGGTCCAGTTAACCCTTTCCTGGTCACATCCATCTCGCATTTTATTCTAGTTAATACCAGAGTATTTTATTCGGCTGAGAAGAGGATGTTGAGAGTGTTATTTATCGACATGTGTATCTTGCATGTGTAAGTCGTTATGTGTATTTTTTGCCTTCCACCTGTTAAGAACCTTAACCCCTTCAGCGTTGGGACATCCTTTTCATTTGGTTTATACTTACGTGCTAATGACAACAAATGCCATTTCTAACCCTTTCAATTCCAAAAGTTTCCTAAGCTAAATAAACTCAACTGGAGATATCAAGAGAAAGGTTTGTACCAACTTAAAGGAATTTCATGCTCTCTTACTCATTTTCTGTTTAACAAAATCGAATGGCGTCAGCTGTGGCACATTATCGCAGAAGTACAATATCACAAAAGTGAGGAGAGTGAGTAATACTGCCGCCAAGTGTTTTAGTAAATATATATTTCCGCATGTTGCTATATATTACCATCGCATTCTTGCCTTTAATGTTACGTTAGTCCTTTCAACAGGGCGGCTTCTCTTTTAGGTTATCCTTTGTTGCTAAGGATGTGTTAATTTTTTAGGTTATTCTTTGTTGCTAAGGATGTTAATTCAGCTCTGGCTAACCTGCTGCTGATCAATGGATTATCTCCGCAAACCCCAGGTTGCTGCACGTGTCATTTCGCCTAAAAGGTACCCAACATATCACCCTTTGCCTGGAGCTCATGGTCGCTGTCAGGGGGAAAATGATAATGTGTCTATGGACACTAGGAATAACTATCGAGTCGATTATCACGAGAGAATCGACTCGTGAAATCAAGTGGCGATTTCACTTTTATTCTGGCTTTCTTCGCCAATTCTCTAGAGTCGAGAATTTATAAACTTTCTCAACAGAACACAACAGAGACTAAACGCTCAAGAAGGCTGTATTACTGTACTGTTGGCCTCTGAGAAAGTTAGTTCACCCCTTAACATTAAAAAAAAAAAATAATAATAATAATAAACAGGATCTCGGCTGAGCCAAACTCCCAGCTGGCACAACGGATTTAAGAATTAATACCAAGAGCTGGCCTAAGTACCAGTCGTGATTAATATAAGGAATTGTGCTAACTTGGAGTAGCAAAAGTGTACTAAATATGTGGGGAAATCAAACACGACTGTTACATTTAACAAAGCTCAAGAAAACGAACTGTAAATTTATTATTTACAAGAAAATAAATTTACGTTACATGAATCTATTCAAAATCAAAGAAAGGGAAATGCACTCACTAAAGCACTCAGACAAATAACTAAATAAAGCACTGAGCTAAATAACCTTGGTCTAGGGAAAAACAAAAGAAATACTAATCAATAGAGATGAGACCGCCGCTAATACAGTCGATCACCAGGCTGGTGGGAGCTTCGGGAATTCACGCCGATACAGCCGAGACTTCTGAGATCGCTAAGAAAAGAGACCCGCTCGAGCTTTACGCACGGCACTACCACTCTCCTTGACTGTCACTGGGACGACTGCCTGTGTTTGAGTGTCCATCGTAAGGGACATGTGAAAGAGGCGTGGCCAACTAACAGCCAGGGAGGCAAGTGCAAAGAAATGACAGTTCGGAAATTATCGCTCAGAGGAATGCACTGTCTGTACATAAAGACAATAACTTGCGAAAGAATGACGAAAGTTTTGCAAATTTCATGCAAATATAAGTACAAGTGGACGGTTAAGAGAATGGCGAATTCTCACGGATTTCAGAACTATTCATCATTCCTACAAATCACTCGATGTCACGATTTACTATACACAACTTCACGATGTAGAAATTTCGTGACAGTCACAAAGCTTTAAGATCCAAACCTTAAAGTTCTCTCCTTAGCTAAGCTTTGGAAATGCCTTGTTTCGCCACCCCTGGGTGACAATGGATGTGGAAAAGAAAAGTAATCTTTCTTCATGCTGGCGAAGTACAGTAGGGAAGGGATGTGTGCCGGGGGAATGAACAATTAAAAGCTGATGTATTGTGCAAGTTATGCTTGTGTGCATCAGAATCTGTAAGTGTCATCGCAAGACCCAGCAGGCCATGTCTGCAAGCATATGAAGACATGTATTATCAATACTCACATTATGTGTCAGTCACGGTTTGGATTTCTAACCTCAGACTCGGAGCACACATAAGCTACCACGAGAATCAAATACGGTACTACAACGTCATTTTCGCTAAAGAAAGCGAACAGGAGACTGAAACTCAAGGAAACTATTGTAACAAAATATAAGCCATGTTCCAGATCTAGCTATTGATTTTGTAAAAGACTGTATAACCGCAAATTGCCACTAGTATGCAAAAGAAATGGTCTTAGGTCAAGTACATTACACATAAAAACGTTATATATTGTACTGTACGTAGATCACTGATGCCTGAGCACAACATGGTCCTTTTTAAATTGTTTTGTAATCATTAGAGTTATTTTATTCAGCTTAGGAAACTTTCCTTGTTATCAAGGGATTAATGCAGCGACATTTAATCCATCCCCCTCTTTAGCTCAAAGTCCCTCATAAATAGATGAAATTTTAAAAGATAGACTAAATCAACAAAAACAACATCAACAACATAACAACGTTAACATAGTGAAAAGGATGGCAATTGAAAGTGTAATCCCTTCAATCAGAAGAGGTATTTGTAATGTCATTCTTGCTCACATTAGGCAACTTTACTCAGCAGAGGAAAGCCATTGTGCATTGCAGGGGTCGCTGGAGTCCATAGGTAATCCCTTCAGTTTTACAGGTCTATCCAAAATCGAATAAACTGCAACAGACGTCAGTAAAAAGAAAGTGATTAAAGTCACCAGATTCAAGAGGTCGATTGTTTAGTTACCAGAGCCTTCGGACAAAAACATGTGAACGAAATTTATATTGGAATTCATAAGACAGGTTATTCATGTAATCCTTTGAGTGATATTACTTGAAAAAAAAACATTTGCTTAGCACGTCAAGGTGTTTGTCTTTGGTGGATCATCATGCTTTAAAAATTTCTTCGTGCCAAATATTGCGTGGATTTTGTTGCACGACGAACCTTTGAGAGAAACCCACTACACGCATTATATCAAAAGCCGACACATACGAGAAGATGCAAACAAAACGGTATGGCAAAACTGCGACGAAAACGAAAATACACAGTGATATTAGTGATTTATCTGCAACTAGAAAAAGGCATAAGAATAAATAAAAGGCTGAAACACAAATGAACAAGTTTCTTTTAACCATTTAAGTGGGAATGGTGCATTTCAGTGCTTCACTGAAACTAACATAAGATGATTTTGTTGACCTGAGAGAAATTCTAGCAGTCAAAGGCTTCGAAGACTTCCCTGAGTAGCCTAATTCTGTCTCTGACAAGGATAAACTAAAGAATTTCGTTTGAGCTCCATATCCTTGGCATTTTGCTCTTTCATAAGTGTTTAGTTTGGTACTCTCTAAAAAAATCTTAGTATCTATAGGGTTGATTTTAACTGAAAGTGACGGAGTTATAGCGATAAAATAACTAAACACTTATGAAAGAGCAAGAAAAACTAATGCACGAATTAAAATATTGAATGTAATGCATTACAGCGAGAAGACAAATTATAATGAGAATTACTAACACTGTACAAATGGCAGAGTCAATGTTACTCACTGTGCATCGAGAAAAGAAGAGATAATACGAGAGACTGAAAGAGGTCTACTCGCAGACTACCGGTATATAAGGTGTGGCGGGCGGATTCCTGCGTGACAACAAGTGGGCTGGTGCAGGGTTAGTGTCCCTTCCCGGAAAGTAACTAACTAAAAGGACAAACAAAATGCCTGAGACCCGGATAGACCTACAGGTGATGACCAAGGACTAGATAAATGATGTTAATGAGGGAGACATGGGATGTGAGAGACGCGAATGATGAGGTGTGTGTGTGTGTGTGTGTGTGTGTGTGTGTGTGTGTGAGAGAGAGAGAGAGAGAGAGAGAGACAGAGAGAGAGAGAGAGAGAGAGAGAGAGAGAGAGAGAGAGAGAAATTGTCCAGGTGCTTAAGGATGCAAAAGTGGAAATACGTGGATTGAAGTGTATATACTGTGGACTGACAGACCAAATGGAGAGGTGAGGGTTTGAGAGAGTGGGAGTATGGATTGGGTATTTGTATGGGAGTAGGTGAGATTGAGAGGGTAAAGGAGGGTGTATGTATTGTTGTGTGCAAAAGATAGAATGAGAATATAAGAGAGTATATGGATCACTTGGGTCAAGGATTGTGTGGGTAAGTTTGAATGTAGGAACACTAGCAAGGCTGCCGACAGAAGACCGTGCAAACAGAGGGAAAGAAGAGTTCTGGGAAAATGTGAAAACATGGATGGAACAGTTTGATGAGAATGAGAGAGTGCTTTTTTACTGAAGGTATGAATGGAAGAGTAGGGAACGTGAAGGTGGTTGGGGTAGTTGGTGAGTGGGGTGTGCCTGTAGAAGTGGATGAGAATGGAAGTGTGGGAATTTGTGCGGGGGGGGAGGGGGATTGGTGATAGCCAATTCCCTCTTTAGGCGCAAATTGAACTACTGGTATACATAGCGAGTGATGAGAAGGGTGGGTGGTGCGCTGAATGAATGAAAAGCAATGATTGGTTATATGTGTGTGGATGAGAGAATGAGAAAATTTCTGCTGGGTGTGAGGGCATACAGAGGTTGGCAAAGTGCACTCTTACTGCCAATTGGTTGTGGTGAGAGTCAGGGCACAAATGCAATGGATAAATATATGAGGAAAAGGGCGAGGGGAAGCAGTCTATACAAAGGGGATAGTAAGGTTGCAGGAGAATGGAAAAAAAAAACACAGAATTAAGAGAGAAGTGGAGGAGCAATCAGGCAGATGTGATCAGGAGCAGATGGGGAAGGTGGAAGGTGTGTGCAAGGTATTCACACAAAAAAATCTGTGCAGCATGTGAGGTGGTGTGTAGGGTAAAGAGGATACGAAAGAGGGTGCAAGGAACAGCATGGTGGAATGAAGAGGTGCGACATACTGTGGTGCAAAAGAAGAAAGCATGTAGTGAGTGGAAGGGAAAAAGAGGCATGGAGGAAGTTGAAAGACGGAATATAGAGTTACACTGAGTAACAAACTTAAACTCATTTTTTGTTTATGTTGATTTTTACGCTGCTTCTGACCAATGTCAAAGCGAAGATTCCGAATATGCTATTTGTTTTTGTGTAAATTTAGTTACAGGAATTATGCAACAACATATGTATCATACAAGGACAGGAACTGCAACTTGTTACCATTTCGAGAATGCTGAGAATGTCAAAGAATTTATATATATTATGAATATAACTGGAAAATGAGCAAACAGTAACATCACAAGGAATGCAAGGCACATAGTATCTAGAAATGTACTTTTGATCTTGACTTTCTTCTGTAGCTGTGATGACAATCGCGCAACAATCCCCAAATGTAATCGCCCATCATCGTCTTGTTCCACCTGCCCTGATATCAGGTTTCCATCAGTAGAATATCCTGGTGGAACCGTTCGCCAGGATCCTCGTTGACTGCACCCAAGTTGCTTTTGAAGAAATCAGGGTGGGAATGTAGATAGAGCAATTTGATTGACATTCTGCATCCAAGCCGGTCGAATGTGCCGATCGGTCATCGACGAGCTGTGCGGAATCTAGAATCTGGTGTCCTCTGGTTGCCAAGAAAACCTTCCGCATCCCCTCTGAAATCATTCCAAGCGCAATCTTCATCATCAGTCATTTTTCCCCGGAGGTCATGACTTATGAGCATTCTTCGAACTTGTGGTCCGGTGAATATGCCAGCCGTCACCTTTGCCACGCTCAACTTGGGAAACACTGATCGGTTATGTAGAAACGATTCACCATCCTTGTCGATGGCTTTCACGAATTGTTTCACAAGACCAAGTTTTATGTGTAGCGGCAGTAGCAATACCTTCTATCCAGAGATCAGTGGAGCTCAGAATGTTGCACGAGCCTGTGAGACTCTCTCTGAGAGACCAATCTTTCCTCACGAAATCTTCTACATCGCTCCGGCTGTCCCACAAGCATAAAAACTATGAATACTTCATACAACCGCCTTGCATTCCAAGTAGGAACAAAATCATTTTGAAATCCCCTCAAACGTCCCAGCTGTGATCTGAGTACTTGATTTTTGTCAGACAAATCTTCACATTCTCACAGCCTTCTTTCATGTCCACAAAATGTGCAACTGGAATTGATGGGCGTTCGTTGCCGTTATGCAAAAGTACAGCTTTTAGGCTCTTCACGGAACTGTCTATGAAGAGTCGCCATTCTGAGGCCTTGTAATCCACTCCCATGGCTTGGAACAAATACTTAACATCAAAACAATAACACAACAAGGTTTCTTCAAAAAATTTGAAGAAAGATGCAAACTTGCTATGGCGATTCCTATAACTCAACTTGCACCTGGGATCCAACATTCATTTAGACGTGACACCAGCAGCTCAGCATTGGACTTGGTGAGTCCTAAATCTCGGACCATGTCATCCAGTTCTTGCTGATTGGGAAAGTGTGGAGTGTCTCCAGAACATTCTCCAACATACAGTTCATCAACACTTTCCCCTTCATCATCGACGATGTCCATAATTATAGTCAGAGACAACTTTCGAATGCGCAGAAGAGACAGGAATCGCCAGCTCATCGTTGTGAGGCACCGGTGAGATCGAAGAAGGCAAATTTGAACATGCAATGTTTTTTCTGCCTTTTAATGCTCTTTGCACAACTTATATCAACCTAGCAAAAATAACAATCGTCATGGTGATTTGAAGTCTCTCGCCACAATCTCGCAACTGTGAAAGGCATCTTCCTTCTCGCTCCTCGTAACCAAGTTTCAAGCGCAAAGCAACAGCTACCACAAGTGTAGTGCAGAGCCCAATCCTTATCTTGATCACCCACTGCCAAGCCAAAATATGTTTCGTATGCATGAGCAAATTTGGTATCAAGGTGGATTTTGTGTTTGATAATCTTCGGTCTAATATATTCTCCACATACATAAAAAATGCATCGGCTGACAGCTTGCAAGAAAGTCTACAGGTCATTCTCATAAATAGAAATACTTTAGGAACACCTCAAAAACACGTCGACCAACCAAACTAGCAACGTGAGACTAGCGCATCGAATGAACTGACTTGATCCCCGTTGCATGATACAATAATGGTCATATCAGCAACATCTCCATGGATGCAGATGGTGTGTGTGTGTGTGTGTGTGTGTGTGTAATGCAAAGGATTTAGATACCTATATGGTGGTGATTTAGGCACCACCACTGTAGAAACTTAGAGAACATGCTGCCAACAGTCTGATGATCAGACAATAAAGGACATTGGAAATGGAGATAGCGTAAACTTATTGACAAATAGGGTAGCATGAATTTATTTATTGGGCATGAGCAAGTAGATATTAATACTCCTTGCGGGCCACTCAATCTCATGTATACTACTCCTTGGAGGATAGCCTAATTCAAACTCGACGAGACTTAACCTACGATTTACTAAATAACAAAAAAATATATATATAAATAAATAAAATAAATAAATAATATAAAAAAAAAGATTATTCTTCGAACTGTGAATGAACACGAACTGAAAGACAAATTACTCTTCGAACTGTGATTGACACAAAGCAGACGAAGTATAATTAGGGTCTATAATTCTAAGAATATCAATCTTCACAATTTAATTAATATTCAAAAGAAACATACACATGAATATGAATCTTCACAGACTGAACCAACACCCAAATGGTACTGATACACGTGAATACGGCCATCCCGCGGTCTCGGACGGACTCCTCGGGAAGAAGCACTGAAACATTACCACTACAGAATATTCTCTCACGCCTGAATATTCAACTTAACTCAAAGATCTTAAATAAATTGGCACAATATTCAAAAAGGAATTACATAAAAGGATCAGTACTCAAAGGGATCAATATACAATATTCTCTTAGGGCTAAACATACACAGGCCCCAAAATCGTATCCAGCTAAACACAGTATACAAAAGGATGGAATATTCTATGGACCAGCCAATTCGCGCTCGAACTACGTGAACTAAGAAAGGAGGGATTTTAGTGTAAGCGGGCATAGGCAGTTAAGGCGAACCGGGCGGCTTCACGCACACTCGTTTTGCAAACGATATGAAGGGCAGCGACAATCTGCAATCGATGAAGGAAGACGGCGTTATCATTAATCAGTACAAGAGGGACCAGGGGAAATATCACCAAGTTAATTCACTGATGTATATGAGGATTTACATTACACGAGTACCAAAGGGAGGAAGAAAGACTTTAAACACTGACTTGCAATCGATGAAGGAAGACGACGTTATGCCGGCTTCACGCAGGTCCATGGCTTATATAACCTGTTACCACACTATCGGGAACTGGCCAGAACTTCAACTGACTACTTGCAAAATCAATGTCTCTTCCACGACCTCTAAAGAATATGAAAAATACTTTTCCACTCGGCATAAATGGAAGAAAGGCTTACGATGTTTAAAATTTTTGTGATAGGCATATAGGAACTTTAATTATAACGAAGCCAATACGAAAAAAAAGATGAGAACAAGATTTCATCAGGCAGCTGCTGTTGGGCCTACTAGACTGACAACACGAGTGTGATAACGCAAATTATGCTCTTCACAAATGACTATCATCAACAGTTATAACTCAGTCAACTCGCAGTTCAACACGACATAATACAAAAGAGCGCTATTAATGATGATAGGTTATCTTTTGGTCAAAGTATGTATGAAAGAAGACATTCGCGATTGTTAACTTCTCCTAAAATTTCGCGGTTATTACGTTTTCGTGTTTATGGCTGGTCTATAAAAGTTAATTAAATTCATAACAATTCTCGACTCAATCCCATCAGTATCAGAATCATGCTCATATGGTATTAACTAAGACTAAATTTAAATATAAGACTTAACAGCTAAAACTGAAGAGTGCAGACTACATTTACAATAACACTTAAGCTGAAGATTCCACTTATAGTACTAGCTTATATTACCTTATGCTAACTTATGCTACTACACTTAGACTATACTTAAAATTACAGCACTACATGTGTGTGTGTGTGTGTGTGTGTGTGTGTGTGTGTGTGTGTGTGTGACGTGGTAAGTGATACTTCAGTCATTACTTTGGCGCGCGGTAACAAGACTTGATAACGTGATTTATTGTAGAAATTTATTGTAGTATAACGTATTTTTTCGTAGATGGGTTTTCTGTTACCGCTGCACACCAATCTCGATGACGTGATTTATTGTAGTAATTTATTGTAGTTTAACGTAGTTTATCGTAGATGGGTTCGTTGTTACCGCTGCACACCAATCTCGATAGCGTGGCGTATCGTGGTTCATCGCTGTCAGCAATCTCTATAGCGTGGTACTTGTGGGTAAGTCGATTATGGATTATTTAGTACAACCAGGATAAAGTCGTGAGACGTATTATCAACGAGGTGAGTTACAGCACTCTTGGGTTACTGAGTTTCGTTGCACAGTTATCTTGATAGTGATTTATAAACGAGCTTAGCGTGACGACCAGTCTCCCCTTTCTCCTTACTCTGCCGTAATTGTGCTCTCGGGCATTATCTACCCCCTTTCTGATGTGAAGGGCTTCTCTTTGCCATTATGTACAGGTGGGAGAGGATGTTTGGTGAGGTAGTAGTGTCTGATAAGTATCCTGTGGACTTCCACGTGTTTGAATACGTCATGAGTTTCTTGGTTGTTTGGACTACGAGGATATTTTGAGAAACATCGTATGTTAAGGATTCTTGATAGTCTGGGACAACAGACTGTGTACAGATATCATGTGAAATCAGACACTACTTACTGTGAACTGACATTCCTAGTGAGAAACTGTGTACCATCAGACACTACATCCTGTACATTGCGTTTATGAGAGATCTACTAATGCCTATATATCTACAATAAGCCATGCCAGTTGTCGACAGAAACCTAGAAATAGACAAACTAAACATACACCATTGGAGTCAGCATGGAAAACTGAGTCTAACAAGACCAAAAAAACTGAAAAAACAAATTCTTTGTTACACAGTGTTATATGCTAAGAAGAGGAGAAAGGTGATTTGATTAATAAGAGAATGAAGAAGGTGGATGAAGAGTTTGAAAAGAATTTGAGTGTAAAGTGGATGAAATTTAAGACAATGTTCTGGAAGGGGGTTAAGGATGAGAATAAGAGAGGGTGATAAAGAAGGTAGTTGGAGAGTGAAGGACTGAAATGGCAGGTGGTGGTGGAGAAGGGAGAAAAGGTGAGCAGATGGAGAAAACACTTTAAGAAATTGTTAAGCATCACCGTCATCATCATCCGGACCTCCTTTCTCACCCACGGGCAGGGTGAGGAGTATCAACGTCCAGACAACCCAAGTGTGCCCAGTCCAATGGGCCACGCCTCCATTCACTCATCATTCAAACCCCCGGAATCCTAGCTCTATCTGGTACAACAAAAACATTCACCATATTCTGTAGCTTCACATTAACGTATCCATTAGGGATAAGCATAGGAAATGAAATTAATATGAGTATATGTGGCCGGGGAACGGCTTGGAGAAGGAGGAAGATGAGAAGGGAGGAAGAGATCAGTAGATTGAAAGTTGCAGAAGCAATGAAGGAAGTGAAAATGGGGAAAGCCCCAAGAACTGATGAAGTGTGTGGTGAAATGCTGAAGCATGGGGGAGAGATAGTAGTAGAAAGGATATGGAAGTTGTGCATGTTGGCCTTGTAGGATGGTAGAGTCCCGGAGGTTTGGAAATCAGGTATAATTATTCCCCTGTACAAAGGAAAAAGGGAAAGGGAAGTGGGTTGTAAACTATCAGTCTGTCTATTGCCAGACACCTTAAAATCGTAAGGGGTGGCCACAAACAAATAGCCTCCATGTCGCCCTGTCCCCCGCCATTTCACTGCCCTGCTCCCAGCTCACACCCCCCTCCCTCATATACCTCTCCACTCCATCCCTCCACCTCATCCTTGGCCTCCCCCTCTCTCTTCCCCACTCGACTTCTTAGTGTAATAGGAAAAGTATATGTTACGATACTTATTGGCAGAGTTAAGGAAATAACAGAGGAATTAATTGGAGAAGAACAGGGAGGTTTCAGGAAGAGAAGAGGTTGTGTAGATCAGATATTCATCCTAAAGTGTTTAGTGGAAAAGTTTCTAGAGAAGGAAAAAACTCTGCATGCAGCCTTCATGGAAATGAAGAAAACATATGGCAGAGTGACAAGACAAGGAATGAGAAGCTGTTGAATGTCGTGGCATGTGGATGGTGAACTGAGTGAATTTTTCTATCTGAATGTTGGCTTGAAACAGGGATGTGTTCATTTTGTATATGGATGTATATATAAATGAGATAAGATGGGGTAGTGGATGTTGGAGCGGCCCTAATGAG
Source organism: Birgus latro (assembly GCA_018397915.1). Taxonomy (NCBI): domain Eukaryota; kingdom Metazoa; phylum Arthropoda; class Malacostraca; order Decapoda; family Coenobitidae; genus Birgus; species Birgus latro. Next base: position 13,045 of record JAGKTI010013594.1, read on the forward strand.
AGGGGGCAGTGTTTGGAAATTTCTTGTTCTGTTGTTTGCAGATGATACTGAAGACGAAGGAAAACTGCAAGGGTTGGTGAGTGAGTTTGGGATTGATTGTAAGAAACGGAATCTAGAGATGAATGTAGGAAAACGTTAAGTCGTGGTCTTTGAGAGAAATAAAGTCACTGAATGCACAGCGAGGCTGGATGGTGAGGAGATGGAAAATATAAGTGGATTTAAGTACTTGGATAATTTATTAAGGAGATAAGTTTAGAGGGAAAACCACTGTACTTGGAAGGGCACAACAGGAAGAAAAGTTGCTGGTTCATTGAATGCAATGAAATGAAATAGGAGTGTGAGCATGGAAGTAAAAAAATCCCTGCATGATAGTGATGCAATACCATCTCTAGTGTGGATCTTGTTGAAAGGATACAAGTCAAGAGGGAGAGCAGTGGAAATGAATTTTTTGAGGGAAGCATGTGAAATTACATGGAGAGACAGACTTACAAATGAGGAAGTGAAGGAGTGTTGTGGTGTGGATGTGTATGTGACTGAAAGGATTACGAGAAATACACTGAGGTGGTTTGGCCATATGGAGAGTGAGAGACTAAATAGGAAAGTGTGCGTGAGTGAGGTGGACGGGAGGGAAAGAAAGGGTGAGACCGAGGAAGAGATGAAGGGATGGAGTGGAGAGGTACATGAGAGAGAGGGGGGGGGAATCGAAACGGCATTGGGCAGGGTGACATGTAGGCGATTTGTCTGTGGCCACCCCTCTCGGGATTAAGGCGTCTGGCTCTAGATAGATAAACACATAAACAGATAGCACTTTAAAGTTAAAAGCATGGGTATTATAAAATAAGATCAGGAAACAGTACTGAAGCGATCATTTGCAAACGGAATTCGACATATACAGTAAAATTAAGGAAACACATTCAGTAGGCAAATACAAAAGGACAGCTATTTAAAAAATTTAATAAAAGAATAAAAAAGAATTAAAAAGAACTAGAGAAACAAGTACCCAACGGATATTATTGTGTAATTCATGCAAAGGCCAAATGTTGGATAATATATTAACACAGTGTGGAGGAAAGAAACACCGATATAAAACTCAGAAAATGATACATTAACAAAAACAGTCTAAGTAAAACAAAAATATATCAATCATGAGAGAGATTACACAGTGTTCACTGCAATTCGCCCATTTAGAGCAAGAAACAAACTAACAACTTCGTGAACTATCAAAGAAGACAGATACACTACAGAAACTGAGACTGGTGCATTTACATCAGGAAAAAATGTAGAAAACCTAATACAATAAAATTCAACTATACAATTTAGACTGATTCATCTACTGAGAGAATATCTATATCTATTTCTATATCTATCTATCTATATCTATCTATCTATCTATCTATATATTACAATTGCTAAGACGAGAAAATACACTGGCTAAATCGATCAGCGAAGTATTTTACAGGGAGGGGAGAAAAAATGTCATAGTCATTTCTGGTGGAAGAAACTGTGTAAATAGCAAGTAATCAGTGAGCCAGTTAGTGGTGTTATGGACTTGAGAATGCTAATTAACTGCTGGTCCTAATCGCACCCAAAATTACCTGCTCCAATTATGTAATATCGCTTGTCATAGTAATTACTGAAAACGTGCGCGGGATTTTTGTGGTCGTAGTGTATTGCGTCGTTAAGAAGGGACAAGAGCGGTAATAAGCTTAATGAGGCAAGCAGGTGGGGTTGGGTGCTGTGTTGGCGTAGTGTGGTGAGGTGCTGTGGGTAGAGACAATGTTGCTATATGTAAAGGTGAGGGTTAGCGTCCTCTGCCATGGCGTTATCTGGTGTTGAAATGTCTCGTTTTGTATTGTTATAGCTGATGTGTGTGTGAGTGTGCGTGCGTGTGTGGTCTTGTGGGAGTGAGCTGTCATAGCAAAGTGCGTCTGTTGTCATGGAAAGTTTTATGTTGTCCCAGTGTGGTGTGTTTTCATAGTTTGATGTACTGGTATAGTGTGGTTACTGGTATGTGTGTGTTTAATGTTGTGTACTGATATAATGAAGTGTGTTTGCGTTACAGTGTATGTTGCCGTCGGATAAGGTATCAATCTCGTGAGTTGAGTGTGTTATCATCTTGTAATAGGTTATCCTACTGTGTTTTTCATGTTGTCTTACAGTAAGGTGTGCTGTAAGAGTGTGGGGTGCTGTCATAACGCGACGTGTACGCTATCAGTGTGCAGTCCCATAGTGTGAGGTGATTGGGCATATTGTGGATTGTGTTGCCACAGAGGGGTGGTATGTTGAGAGTGTGGTGAGGGTTCTGTCACAGTGTGGTGTGTTGTATTGGGTGTGTTGTTATAGTTTGATGTGTTTTGTTCTAAGGTGGTGTGTTAACACATTGTGATGCATGATCGTGTTATATGTGCTAAGCAAATTCTCATAGACTAAAAGATAAGATAATTTTGTCGTGATGTGTTTCGTATCCCTTCTGAAGTAAAGTGATAATTTTGATACAATGATGATGCATAGATTATGTGTGTGTATGTGTTTTTGCGTGTGTATGTGTGTGTGTGTGAGAGAGAGAGAGAGACACAGAGAGAGAGAGAGAGAGAGAGAGAGAGAGAGAGAGAGAGAGAGAGAGAGAGAGAGAGAGAGGCTGACCAAGTAAGAAAACAAGCAACAATAGATCACTGCCACAGTACTGCGGGAATAATATCAATTTTCCTTTGTAGGTCTTCCGGAGACGATGGCGTATACAAAATTACCAGCTGATTGGTTGACTTTCCCCAGCCCACCCAGTAACAACAAATAAGGTGTGAGAGGCATAAGGTAATTTTGTACAATCGCTCTCATGATGCCCTGAGACACGTGTGGTGGAGGGTGTTTCGCTCGCTTTACTCTTACTGAACGACAGGTAATCGAGTTAGACTGCCCTGCCTACATAGTGAAACTGAAAATGGAACTGCTTATAAACGAGAGATCATGAAAAATGAGACGGGTGGGATATAAATAATAATGATGGAGAGTATCACTGCACATATGGTAATACAACACGGGATAATTTTACTGAAATAATTCCACCTACTGTTGATTACATGTAGCTTGAAAGATGATGAGATATGTTACGTGGTTTGTTGTCTGTCATTCACCTCCCCAAGAATTTGATACGGACGTGTGATTAATGCATTAGTAAATTCCTCTACATATTGTGGGTTTGCCTATTAGTTACTTAGCAATAATATACGTAAGAAATGTATGGATACTTCACAATATCTTGGTTGTATGATCGAGTCCCTTTAAGTCGCCACACTGAGTGGATCACGTAATAACATTTCAGTACTATATCTGTTACACGCATCAGGTTTTCTACCCTTGTTATCAGTTATATTTGCAGACAATTAATGGTATTCGGGGGTATTGAGACAAGCAAGGCAAAGAAAAGATATTTATTGCGGGAATAGGAAACCATTTCTCATTTCACGTAATAACTCGAAACACATACTGAAACGGTAACATGATTGTGAAACAGGTCAAAACTTAGTTGACCTTTTCCTGTGACTTTGAAATTTGATCTTTCACTGTGACCCGGACCTGCGGCTGTGCTCAAAATCTAATTCTTTTGTTTTTATCGTATCGTCAATCCTTCTGCAAAGTTTGATCAAAATAAATCTTGGTCTTAATCAGATGGAAATTGTTGAAGTTGACCTTTTACTGTTACAGTGACTTTTAATCTACTTTCAAAAAACAACAGATTTACTCCTCGACTGAACTTGTATCCTTCCAACACGCTTGCTTAAAGTAGGATTATGGCTGTTTGAGTTATTTTGATAAGAAACACACACATCGATCAAACTTTGAACTTGTCCTGTGACTGATTTTCCTCAAAATTGAATTTTATTCTTGCCTCTCGACCAACCCCTCATATTTGGTCAAAGCCGGATAAAATCTGTATAAGCTGATTTCGCTAAACCACACTTTGACTCTACTGTGTGACACTGATCTTTGACCTATTGTTCTGTGAAAAAAAAAAAGTCATCTCATTCGCTTATCTTCCACAGTTCCATTTTTTGGGGTTATCAGATGAAAACGCACGCGCGCACACACACACACACACACACACACACACACACACACACACACACACACACACACACACACACGCAGAATATAATATAGTTATAATAAAAGTGTCTAGTGTTAGTAATAATGCCCGTAAAACACGTCATCAGAGTGCCGCGGGATAAACTCACAGGTAGCAGATGTGTAGCTAATCCTGCCTTGCTGATAATATAGTTTACATATAGTGTTGTGATGTGATATTAATGTGGTGTAGCGGGGTGGTGTGATAGCAGTGTGGTGTAGCGGAGTGGTGTGGTGTCAGTGTGGTGTAGTGGAGTGGTGTGGTATCAGTGTGGTGTAGCGGGGTGGTGTGATATCAGTGTGCTGTAGTGGAGTGGTGTGGTATCAGTGTGATTTAGTGGAGTAGTGTGGTATCAGTGTGGTGTAGTGGAGTGGTGTGGTATCAGTGTGGTGCAGTGGAGTGGTGTGGTATCAGTGTGGTGTGGCGGGGTGGTGTGATATCAGTGTGGTGTGGTATCAGAGTGGTGTAGTGGAGTTATATTGATGAGATGTAGTGGAGTGGTGATGTAGTGTTAAAAGAACAGGTAGCAGGTGTTCAGACCACCCTGTTAGACTTTATGATGTACGTTATATTTCGTTCATGGTAGATCTAGACAATCTGGTGTCGTGATGTGAGAGGATAGTGTAGTGTGATGTTGTGTTGTGGTGTGGTATCGATGTGGTGTTGTGGTGTTGTATCGATGTGGTGTTGTGGTGTTTTATCGATGTGGTGTTGTGGTGTGGTACTAATTTGGTGTAGTGGTGGGATGTGCTGCTGTGGTGTGATAGTGCTCTAGGTGCGATATGTTAGGGTGTGGTGATGTGATGTGGTGCTGTGGTGTAATACTGTTGTGGTGTGATATGTTGGGATGTGGTGGTGTGATGTGGCGTGCAATGGATTTGAGGTTTGATGTGGTGTGGTTTGGTGTGGTGTGGAATGGTGGTGTGTAATGTGGTGTGGTGTTGTGCTGTGGTGTCATATGGTAATGGAGTGGTGTTGTGTGATGTGATGTGGTAGTTTTTGGGTGTGGCAGTGTTATGATGTATGATCTGCTGGGGTGTGGTAGTGTGGAATGGTGTTGTGTGGTGTGGGTGTGATAGTGAAAAGTAATAATATTGTGTGTTGTCATGCTGTGTTGTGATGTGATGGGATAGGGTTCTTGTATGATGCAGTGATGTGGTAAAATGTGATATAGATGATGTCGTGGGGTTGGGTTGCAGTGTAATGTGATGTTTTGGTGTGATGTGGGCGATTTGGAGTTATGGTGTGGTGTGTTGATGTGATATGGTACAGCAGAGTGGTGTGGTATTTGGCTTGAATAAATATTAGATCTATCAACTGCAACGGAGGTCACTGGGTAATAAGTCGCAACAATAAGCAGCGCGTTTATACAGTATAAGGTCCTACACGTTCTTTCGGAGTAATAAGGATTTCTTCTAACGTAGGGATAAAGGGCATATCTAAGAGCATAATTTGTTGCACATTTTAAATAAATTGGGTAGCCGCTCACCGCTGAAAGGATATTTAATAACTTCAAAAAATTGTTGGAGGAGGTGTGCGGATCTCGAAACTTATTAGGGTTTTCTTTGGGCTCGTGCCATTTGAAGTACGCATTCCGAGTCTTACCTCTGAAAGTCAGGTATATGAGTGCCAGGTATGTTTACTTTCCTGCTAAATGATCATATATTATCCAGTCGTCGCAGCACCCGACCTATACTGTCCGACCTCGCACTTATTTAGATAATCGTTTTTATTTGTGGCACTGGCCATCCCTTACGTGATTAAGGAGTCTGGTTATAGATAAATAGACAGCGTTTATTTGTCCTGTGGTGATACACAATTGCTGACCCCAGTAGAGGCTTAACGGCCGAGGGACGGGCTGGTCAGTCCAGAAGTATGAGTGATTCAGGCAGAAAAAAGATCTTTAAAATAAAAAGGTACAAATTGCATTCAGTTGGCTATGCTCCGATTTTTACCTTGATCTAAGAACCTAAACAGTGATAATTCAGTGGATCTGTAACTTGCTTAGCTCGGGGTACAGATAAAGCTGGAGTGCCGATAACATAAGTGATATAAAAGTGCAGCAGTTCTGTTTGTTCTTTTATAATGGACTACTCGATATTCAATTCACATGTTAGGTTGAAAGACGCTGCGCTATCTGTCCATTATGTTTTTTTTTATGGCGAAACGGTTCCCTCAGGCTGATGAAATCTGGTGGTACAATATAAGGGACAAAAGATCGTTTGATATTTCACCCCGTCTACTTCTTGCTTTCCACTGCCGACAAATATTTTTAAGCTGAAAGAGGTTTCTTATGTTCCTTCGCCCATAGATCATTCTCTAAGGTGTGTTGCATCAGTGAGAAAAGTGACGTTGCCGTTAGTAAAAAATTAAACACAGTACACCAGTCGATGTGCTTCTGCCGTCGACTGCATAGAAACTCATACAGAGCTTCCCATTGCAATCCCAGCTGCCAGGATTACCAGAAATGAAAGTGCTAAATAGCAAAACACAAAAACATTATACATAAAGGAAAAATGGAAGAGAACATCACATAATTTAGAGCCTTTGCACACCGGTTTCTTTGGCATTGTATTTTTTTAATCATATGCTAGACATGTTTCTTCTGTACTTTTCAAAATGTAAAAAGATATATACAGCTTTCAATCAGCCCTGTTCTACGGCAGGTATCTCCTAAGCTTCCTAAACTAACCTGATGTTAGCAGAAGTAAGGTAAAACTTTGTCCTTAGTTAAAATGGCAAAACATTAAAGCAGAAAGCGGAGTACTTGTTCAAAATATAAAGTTCATACATAACTCATACCCGAAATATCAAAAAGAACACGCACAAACACACACAGACACACTCACACACAATGTATATATATATATATATATTATATATATATATGAATTTTTATTTATCAATCCAGCATTGCCTCTGCTGCCACTCGTCCAGTAATAATAATAATTGTTCTTCCCTTGCCATCCTCTCCCTCCCTCCCTTGTAAAATACGTACCCTTCCGTCCTCATTAACCAATTTATGTCCCCAGAAGATGTATTGCCTCAGACTCGCCCCACATCCATCTCCCTGACTGGATAAGGCGCACCCTGAAGATAGCCACGCCACACCAGTCCCCTCCTTTAACCGAATAAAAGTGTCTGGATGCAGCAGAAATACACTAAATTGGCTTGGGAGCAACTAAAATAAATTGAATGAAAAAGGCTGAAGGTAGCAAGAATCAGCTCAATACCGATGATTGGTGGTAACAATTTTGTAGCTGAGAACTGAAAACTACAAAAATAATCAACGGGACGACTTGAGGTAGCGAGAATTAACATTTTTCATGCTCATTCCAGCAAGAATATTTGGCTACCAGCTACTGATGTGTACAGGTATAGTATTTGCTGAACTAGGCCGCTTAATAAGTTGTATGTAAATAGTTATTCTATCCTACTGAAAGTATTCATTGTATAAGGTAAGAAACAAGCAGTTAATAATAACTGTTCAGTGCCGAGGCGAGTAAGTTCTTTCTGGAGAGTCATGCTGTCACCAACGTCTTCATCATTCCCGATGTGGTGAGTCTGGCGCATCTTTGTTTATAGCCACAATTTTTGTGGTGTCCATACATGGCGCTGACACGGAGGCCGCACCTGTCTAGATTCATTATACCAGTGCCTTCAGTACCAGATCAGTTACGATGTGATGGTCGGCATTAATGTGTGTGTGTGTGTGTGTGTGCGTGTGTGCGCGCGCGCGCGCGCGAACACTATAACCTAAAAAGTATTTTTCCAGTTTTAATTAATTTGGCTGATGGGTTAAGAGTCAACCAAGGGAGTGACCTGTTGTTTTTTTTAGAACAATGGGTGATGGTGGAAATCTCAAGGCGATGATATATTTCATTTAGCGTGGTCAACTGTATCTTATTTAGACCATACTTGGTGGAAGGGTTGAGGGCAAGGCAAGAACAAAAGGATTAGGTTTTGAGAACGGTTAGTAAAAGGTTAAGGCCACAGGGCAAGGTAAAAAAAAATGCCTGTTTGCGTGTGAGTGAACTAAATGGCTAAAACAGTTTTTATTTATATGGATCAACCTTGATCGAGGGATTGAGGAACAGCAAAGTGGTTGAACTGCTGTTTTTTTTTGTATTTTTTATAACAACATATCAATGGTCAAGGTCTCCTTGCAAGATCAAGTTGAACATTTCTTTATCCGACGGAGACTAAATTTTTGGTAAGAATAATGCTTTTAACAGAGATAGAAAATTTTATTTTGAGAACAATCAAAGACCAAGTCCACAGGGCAAGGTTACCTAAAATCTTTAAAATCCAAATTAGATTGAACTTGCTCAAATGGTTAAGGATCAGGAAAGAATGAAGTAATTTGTTTTTGAGAACAATTGGTTGAAAGTGCAGGCCGCAGACCAAAGTCAAACGTTAAGCACTTTTTGTAATTGGTGGGCGGGAGTGCTGCAGACTCCAAGTGCGCCTTATTTTGTGCTTTTTTATGCCTATGATGAGTCCTTGATGCACTTGTTCCCAAACTTTCCCCTTAACCTTCTCAAACTTCTCTGACACGCTCAGATATTAACTGCATCGTCTAACGTTACTTGGAACAAAATTCCAGACTAATTCCGACCGGGAGATAGCTGTTAGTACCAATATTAACACTCAGGCTCGCATAATCGTTTTAAGCTTAATAAAATCGTCTCTCGTCAGCTGGCATAGAGTATTTGGGATATTCAGATCATGAGGTAATGAATAGTACCAGTTTTAATACTCAGGCTCCTAACTCCACTCGCCTATAATTAATCGTCTGCAGTTAGCTGGAATAAGTTGCTGGAGAATTTGCTACCTTGAGAGAGTTAATATTCTGCTAAGTTCTTGTGAGTCTGTCTCTGGAGTCAAGGCTCTCCACTGTTTCCCTTCGTATTCAAGGTGTTCTCTTATTTGTCACAAGATTATTTGTACATACATTTACCTCACTCGAATAAAATGATCTGTATCAGCCTGATAAAATGTCATCTTTTAACTCTTCCTGGATCGTATCGAGTGCTGGATCAGAACGGATTTGAAATGTGAAACAACAAATAACACTGACTTCAAGACATTCCAGACTTAGCCACCCAGCAAATAAGTTATCCATTAAATAGGCAGATATCGTGCATATTAACCAAGTCTGGGTGAAGCTATATTTATCAGCTTGATATTTAAACTCTGGGTACCTAAATCAACCTGTTGGTAACCTATCCAGCGGGTAATATTACCAAAGGCTTAAAGACATCACTTACTCACGCAGCTGAAGATGTTATTCACTGGCTCCAATATTCACACATCTGGGCACCAAAAACACTCTCGCCTGAATAAAGCTGTCTGACCTAAGCTGGAAGAGAAAACTAGAGTTGTCTCAACCATGATCAGTTTCTTCTTGCTAATGATGAATGTGACATTGTAGCTGCCGGAAGGACACGTTTAGTTGTATATTTTGTATCATTATAATTCCTCTTATTAGTTTTGGGTTTACGGATTTACATTTCAGGCACTCCCAGAGAGAGGAGCTGGGAGTGCCTGAGCATCTGCACCATTGGCCCTATGTGTTGTCTGTACTTTGACTCTCCCAAAAGTAACTTGGTTGCTGTTTTTTTCATTTTGAGCACCTGCCCTAAA
>JAGKTI010013595.1:0-13192 GCA_018397915.1 Birgus latro
TTGTGTGATTTAAACCTTCATTTCAGTTAGAAATTACCTTTTTTTTTCAGACATACCACTCCTTTCAATTACAGTACTCTCTATCTACCTATCTATTGCCAGACGCCACAGTCCCGTAAGGGGTGGGCATTTTTGAGTTATTCGTTTTACGGAGAGGGGCACTAACCCTCCAGCTACCCACTTGTTGACACGTAGGGAGTGCGTATGCTTTGGTTATATGATTATCACCCAGTGTTGTAAATGGTTTCTTGGCTTACAGGAAACCATTTGGCTTGTCACTCAATGGAAAGCCACCAGTAAAGGAAAGAAAAGAAAAGCAATAAGAAATGATAGGAAAGATGGGAGAAATAGGAAGAGAGGAGGGCAGGCACAGAAAAAGAATGATAAAGGCTAGGGAAGAAGTAGGCAGCACTACATAAGTGAGTGGATGATGGTCGCCACCACCTATGTACTAATGATAATTCAGAAGTGATAGGAATCAAGGTTTTTGGGTAGGGGAATGGAGCATTTCTGGTCATTTCCAATGAATACACAGGTAGAAATTAAATGAATAATGTTAAAAACCAAGGGAAAAACATATATTTTCAACCTAACCTTTTAAAATGGTGAAATGTATAAAAATGAGTTAATAACCATGTGTCCAATGCCAGCCACACTTTATCAAACCTTCAAGTGAGCAGGTCATGCTTAACCATAGCCAATTTAAACCTTGCCATAGTTCTTAGTCTCAGACATTGAAAGACATTCTTGAAAAATTATAACAGGAATGGCTGAGCACCTGTTACAAAGGAGCAACCATGGTGGACTGACTGAAAGTCAACACCACCATTGACTGGGGGTAGTATAGTAAATGATATTGGTACCAGGGTCCAGCCTGCCAGTTGGTTACTTTTGATGTTGCATACTGACATTACTGTCAACAAAGGAAATGGAATCAACCCACAGGAAACGGAGTTTGATGGAGGACACTAACACCAGATACAGTATCTATCTATCTATCTATCTATTTCCAGATGCCTCAATCCTGCACGGGGTGGCCACAAACAAATCGCCTCCACGTCTCTCTGTCCCCTGCCATTTCACTGCCCTGCTCCCAACTCACACCCCCCCTCACTCATATACCTCTCCACTCCATCTCATCCTCAGCCTCCCCCTCCCTCTCCCCCCCTCCACCTCACTCACATGCACTCACCTTGTCGGTCTTTCACTCCATCCTCTCCACATGCCCAAACCACCTTAACGTGTTTCTCCTAACGCTTCTTATCACATCCACATCCACACCACAATGCTCCTTCACTTCCTCATTTGTCAGTCTCTCTCTCCAGGTGATTCTACATGCTTCTCTCAAATAGCTAACTCATTCCACTGCTCTCACTCTTGACTTCTGTCCCTCCATCAGGGTCCAGGCTTCACTTCCAAATGTTAGGGTTGGTATCATAATACTGTCATGTAGCAACTTTTTCACTTCCATGCTCACTTCCCTGTTTATTATCACTGCCTTCAAGGAACCAACAACCTTCCTTTCCTTCTGCACCCTTTCAAGCACTTCACACTCCAGACTTCCATCCTTACTCATCACACTACCCAAGTACTGTACTTAAATTCACTCGCATTCTCCATATCCTCCTCATCCAATCTCACTGTACATTCACTGACTTCACCTCTCTCAAAGACCATCACTTTACTCTTCCCTACATTCACCTTTAGATTCCGTTTCTTATAAACTCTCCCAGACTCATCTACCAAGCCTTGCAGCTCCCCTTCGTCTTCACTCAACAACACAGTATCATCTGTCAAACAACAGTACAGGGAGTTTCCAAACACTGCCCTCTCTCACTAGGGCCGCTCCAACATCCACTGCCCGACCTTGTATCTCTTTTATATCCCCATCCATATACTGATTGAACAACCATGGAGACATTTTTTTTTTTTTTTTTTATGCATGGAAGAAGGAACCAAAGGCCACGCGCCTGCATACTGTTCCTTCCAAGAAAACGCAAAAACAGTACAAAAGAGAGCCAAATTCAAGATCCGTTCAATTCGAGATGCCTGGACACACTGCGTTTGAAAGACTGGAAATCATAGGAAGTAGGAAATACAGACAGAGGAAGACAGTTCCAGAGTTGACACATCCTTGTTTCAATCCAACCTTCAAATGAAAAAATTTACTCAGTCTGCCATCCACATGCAATGCAGCCTTAGAACCGTCATACATTCTCTTCACAGCCTTCAACAACTTCTCATCTACTCCATATATTCTTAATACTTTCCACAATCCCTGTCTATCCACCCTGTCATATGCTTTCTGCAAATCCATGAAGTCTGTATACAACTTCTTTCCCTTCATATTTCTAATGTACATTATTGCATCTTGATATCAGCAATGTGTTGGTGCATTGTAGGAATTATACCTATACACTACAGTGTTGTACTGCATATGGAATTTTGTTTTTTGGGAAGATTCACTTTTCATTCCAACATGTATCCCAGCCAGGTATAAATACCTAGCTACACTGTATAGACAGTATATTTATGTGGTGTGTAGCTAGAGGGTTTTCACTTGATGTCATCAAACCAAGTCGAGAGTTACCTAAGTACGGTAGTGAGGTGAGGTTCTTAGAGAAATGTGTGGAGTGCAGAGAGTGAATAGGATAAGAAATAATGTGATGAGTGAAAGATGTGGAATATGGAAGTATGTGGACAGCACAGCTGAAGAGAGTGAACTTTGAAGGTATGTTCATCTGGAGAGATTGAATATAAATGGGATGGTGGAAAGGGTATACTGTGTCTGAATGAATTTGAAGACAGGAGGAGGCATGGTACGCTGGGAAGAAGGTGTATGGATATGGTAATTGAGTGTGTGAAAAAGAGAGGTATGAGGGCAGATGAGGCTGGAGAACTGACAGGGGAGTAGTAGTCATAGTAAGGTAGTAGTTGTTCCCTAGGCAGTCTGGCCAAACAACCCTGAGTCCCAAAGGAAGGCCATGGCTGAGATAAGGGAGTGAGCTGGCTGGATGAAGTTTGTATGGTGGAATGTATCACCAGGGTTTAGTACTCCTGTTTTAATTTGACAGTCATTGGATTGAAACTCTGATAGGTAATTGTGAGGGTATGTTTGTATAGGTGTACCACTCATCTGGAGCCAGGATTCCAAGGGCTTGTATTGTGAATGAGTGGGTGTGTGGCCCATTTCACTGGGCATGCTGTCGATTAGTTCTGTTACCATCATATTCTTTCCATTTTCTTGCGTTTTGGCCCCTACCTCACCTCACTTGCTGATGGGAAAAAGAGATTGGATGATAATGACGAGTTGTTTGTTACTGGTGTTTGTTATTATTATTACAGTATTATTTTTATTATTATTGTAATTATTATTGTCTTCCATGAACTGTGGCAGTGACAATGGAGGGTGAGGAAGATATGGAAATAGAAGAAATTGACCAACAGGACCAAATGGAGCAGGAGACTCAACAGGAGCTTCAAGAGCAACAGAATAAGCCAGAGCAAAAAGGGCAACAGGAGACTGAGCGAGACAGTGGTGAAACCAAAGCATTTGATGGCGCTAAATTCAAGAAATTGTACAACATCAAAGATACTGATTACTCTATTGACCAGTTTGCCTCACACTTTGATAACAAGGATGAAGAATGGTTTAAGCTGGAAAATGAATGGCTGGGTGAGTATAGCTACCCATCTAGAGTAATCCATCCCATCCCATCCCATCCCATCCCATCCCATCCCATCCTATCCCTACCCTACCCTACCCTACCCTACCCTACCCTACCCTACCCTACCCTACCCTACCCAACCCGACCTGACCAACACTGTCTAAAAAAAAAATCTAATCTGATATTAGGTAATTAAACACAGCCTAACCTAATCTAAAGTAACTTAACTTCTCCTAACCCAATCCAGTCCCATCCCATCCAATCTAATTTAATCTAATCTAATGTAACCCAACCCAACTAAGTACTGTCTCATTCAGTCAAATCAAATCTAATGTAACCCAACCCAACCAAGTCCTGTCTCATCTAGTCAAATTAAATCTAATGTAACCCAGACTAGTCTAACCTGAGTCTTTGGTTTGTATTTTAGGAGGCTCTGTAGCATCTGTTTCCTAGCATTTTATTTTGCATATTACTCCTTAACATTCAGTGTTATTTATTTCACTTGTATACACTATCAACATACATAGGATGACATGGAGGCAATTTGTTTGTGACCTTCCCTTATAGGATTAAGGCATCTTCTGTAGATAGATAGATAGATAGATAGATCTTGTTTTTTCTTGGAGGGAGCAATTTGCATGCCCCTGGCCTTTGGTTCTTTCTTCCTTGCATTAAAAAAAAATGATAAATAGCATTTCACAATTATGGTATGCAGGTCACTCTTGTTTTGTGATTGTTAGTTATGTAACCTTTGGACTTTAGCACCATTTTTTTTCTTTTTTTTCATTTTTATGAATGATTGCCAGTTTTGCCTATATGATCAATACGATCCCCTACAAAGCACCATTTTTTTATATATAACTGCCAGTTTTGTTTATACAGTTGTAACATTCTCCGTGTTGAATGTACAGTCAACAGCAGAAGTTCGTCCCTCTCAGCTTGCGTGATACGAGCCTGTTGATCTGGGAACACTGTATGAGATAGAGTTGACAGGTATGGTTTAAACGTCTAATATTAAAGAAATGAGTTCGGAGATAAGAACACACTCCCTAATGATAATATTAATTTGCAGCAGGTAGAATAGTTACGTTATTGTGAAATGTATGACATTGATGTATGAAGATTATTCGTTACGGACACAGACGCACAGGATTATTTGGACTGGACTGATGTTGCCAGCAAGGATTATATGAGAACGTTTGCAGTTATAAAGGTGAGGATTCATGAAAACATTAATTGCGATGTCAGTTACACAAAAAACAAACATTGAAACTGACAGTGCTTGTTTTGTGAGTATACAGTTTTGTTTTACAAGGGAAATCACTTTCCTTCCTGACCTCTCTCGTCACCTGTCTCTCCTCTTCCCAGACATGCTCTGCCATCATCCATGTTTTATCGCTAATTCTGAAAATCCTATGTCTGTAGGTAGAGTGTGGAAAGTAATCAACATAAAAGTATTAAATGAGCGTCTTTTTCTCCTCGATCGCTATGAAGTCTTATTCATGACTTGAATATAAATGCTACTAACATGAATAAATCGTCAATGTGGTGTTTAGGAGACATTACTCGTCACCATTTATACAACACACATAACCATCGTTCTTACAGTGCTCCAAATACACTCCCTCTCCACTTCCTCGCCGCCGTCGCCCCTCCCCCTTCCACTGTCTCCATCATTCCTCCCTCCTCCCTCCGCCCCATCTACCAGTACCACTGGTTTCTAGTGTAACATTCCTAACCCCTCCTGATGGTTAAATTGTTTTGACCCTACCTGACTTCGGCTTATCATTTCAAATGTCTGTTTTCTCTCCCTTCTTCATTTTTGTCCCCAGAACCGAACAGTATAATGACATTTGGGTTTTGTTTTTGGACTGTATTCTTTAGTAGTGTGTAAAATTATTATAGTGACCTTGACAGCTTTATTCGCTTATTTAGTTAGTTCTTTTTATTGGGTGGGGCACTAATGAAAGACTGACTAAGAAGGTGTACGTAGGTGAGGTGGAGGGAGGGAGAGGGAGGGGAAGACCGAGGATGAGGTGGAGGGATGGAGTTGAGAGGTATATGAGGGAGGGGGGAGTGAACTGGGGGGAGGATAGGCAAATGGTGGGTGACAGAGCGACTTGGAGGCGTTTTGTGTGTGGCCACCCTTTGCGGGATTAAGGTGTCGGGCTATAGATAGATAGAGACCGTGACAGTGGCGGTCAAGATGCAGTAACTGTTCAAAGAACGGCAGTCAGTGCTTCAGTTTAGTCATCATTTTATTATTCCTCCTCCCTAGCCATTAATCTCTTCCTTATACAGGTACTTATTTTTAAAATCATAACATGCATAAAATATTTATGTCCTTCTTTTCCCCAAAGAAAATAAAAAATGAAAAATAATCATCGCATGTGTAGTTTTGCACAAGAGTATGCTCTACATGCATCCAGAAAATATTTTCTTAAGTATTGACGGTATTCTTGGTGGTAATTAATAGTTCTTCAGTTACGGTTAAATATAGCAAATAGATGATAGTCAAAAAAGCTTTATTCTCCTACCATAATCATCGTAATATACAATGAAGGGGGATTATACCCCTCTGGATGAGTAGATTGTACCCTTAGCGGAATGTGCTTGCCGTTAGCCCGGACAGCAGGCAGGTGTAAGTGAAAGTATCCAATTGTTGCAGTGAAAGGATTAATTATGGTAAAGGTTTGCTTCCTATCCATCCGAGTTGTTGTCACTCCTGCATCGATAATATCAGCAGTTGCAGAACAGATGTTCAGGCCGTTGACAGACAGCCATGCCGTTACCTTTTGTTCTGACCACATTATGCAGCTATGGGGATGGAATGATTCGGATACTCTTGCTGGCTCCATTCTCTGACCTTGTAATATCATGTGCTGAGGGAGTTCAGTTCAAAGTATTTCATTTGCTTATTGTTATGGGGGGAACACAATGTGGGAGGGGGGGGGGAATATGGAAGCAGGAATACAGGGTAAGGGAAGGGGTTAGATATATTGCGAGCTATTATGTTATAAGTTGTAGGCAGGAGTGAGGGATACAGAATGGGGGCAGGAGGTGAGGAGGGAAGGAGGCCGCAAGGGGGGGATGGTACTGAACACTTATTGTTACGACTGTCAAATTGCTGTAAAAGTAATCTGGTTAATTGTGTGTAATACAGTTAGCAATATAACGTGCACGAATATTATTTATAATGTCACTACAATTACGACTTAAACTCCTGTAAATTATAACTATACTCAAGTCATGAATAACCGATCTAGTTGGGGAGATAAAACGAAACTGGATCAATTAAATGAAACCGGGGGGAGGGGTTGGGGTGTTGAGGGATAGGAACAAGGGGTAATGGTAGATGGGGGGGGTGAGGAGTGATGGAGACAGTGGAAGGGGGAGGGGAGATGGCGAGGGGATGGAGAGGGAGTGTATTTGGAGCACTGTATTAACATTGATTATATAAGTGTTACATTATTGGTCATGAGTAATGTCTCCTAACCACCGCAGTGATGATTTATTCATGTTACTAACATTTATATTCAAGTCGCGATCGAGGAGAAAAAGATGCTCATTTAATACTTTTATGTTGATTACTTTCCACACTCTACCTACAGACATAGGATTTTCAGAATTAGCGATAAAACATGGATGATGGCAGAGCATGTCTGGGAAGAGGAGAGACGGGTGGCGAGAGAGGTCAGGAAGGAAAGTGATTTAACTTGTAAAACAAAACCGTATAACCACGAAACAAGCACTGTCAGTTTCATCGTTTGTTTTTTGTGTAACTGACATCGCAATTAATGTTTTCGTGAAACCTCATCTTTATAACTGCAAATGTTCTCATATAATCCTTGCTGGCAACATCAGTCCAGTCCAAATAATCCTGTGCGTCTGTGTCCGTAACGAATAATCTTCATACATCAATGTCATACATTTCACAATAACGTAACTATTCTACCTGCTGCAAATTAATATTATCATTAGGGAGTGTGTTCTTATCTCCGAACTCATTTCTTTAATATTAGACGTTTAAACCATACCTGTCAACTCTATCTCATACGTTCCCAGATCAACAGACTCGTATCACGCACGCTGAGAGGGACGAACTTCTGCTGTTGACTGTACCGTTGATTGTAGATGATTCATTACCATAAGTGAAAATGTAGGATGGGAGAGAGACACAGGTTAGAGCTTGAATTCTTTATTTTCTGTAATGTTTCAGGCTACACAGAACTGTCTGAAGATGGGTTCTATGTACAATAGCTTGAAGTGTTAGAGAAAATAAAGAATTAAAGCTGTAACCAATGTCTCTCTCTCACCCATACAGTTGAGTGTTATACACTCAGTTTTCCATGATCATAACCCAGTCATGCAAAGAGGTTGATGTGTATTCAGGGTTGAAAATGTTGTTCGAAGGAGTTGGGAAGTTGAGTACAGTATTGCCTTCAGTTACTCTCCTGGAAGCTGAACACATCTGGAATGAAAGAGTTACTGTGAAAGTGTTAATGCTGATATATTTTGAACAGTGAAGAGCATGGTGGTATATGGAAGTGAAGGAGCATTGTGGTGTGGATGTGAATGTGATAGAAAGTGTTTGAAGAAATGCACTGAGGTAGTTTGGCCATGTGGAGAGGATTGCAAGAGAGAGACTAGAGAGACTAGCCAGGAGAGTATGAGAGTGAGGTGGAGGGGAGGAGAGGGAAGGGGAGACCAATGATGAGATGGAGGGCTGGAGTGGAGGGGTATATAAGACGTGGGGTGTGGGTCAGGGGGAGGGCAGTGAAATGGTGGGGGACAGTGTAACTTGGAGGCAATTTGTTTGTGGCCACCCCTTACGGGATTGAGGCACCTGGCTTTAGATAGATAAGTAGATTGTTTTGTTTCACGTTTTTGGGGTTGAGTGGTTGATATGTGGTCTGTCTATCTATCTGTTGCCAGATGCCATAATCTCATAAGGGGTGGCCATTTGACTTTGAGTTATTTGTTTTACAGAGAGGGGCACTAACCCTCTACCAACCCACTTGCTGACACGTAGAGAGCACGTATGGTTTGATTATATGGTTACCACCCAGCGTTGTAAATGGTTTCTTAGCTTACAGGAAACCATTTGGCTTGTCATTCAATGTAAAGCCACCTGTAAAGGAAAGAAACACAATAAGAAGTGACAGGAAAGATGGGAGAAATAGGAAGAGAGGAGGGCAGGCACAGAAAAAGAATGATAAAGGCTAGGGAAGAAGTAGGCAGCACTGTGGTATGAAGTGCATAAATGTGGATGGAAAGCCCTAGATCTGTGAGATGGAGCCTGGATTCCAAGGATTTGAATGATGAGTGAATGTTTGTGTGATTTAATTGCCCATACATTAGTTACCAATAGTTTGTCTGTCTGTCTCTCTTTCTCTTTACCATAATTTACCCTGTCCAAGAGTAGGAAAAGAGGAATGGACATTGATGATGATGATTGTTGTTGTTGTTGTTGCAGCGGCAGAGTATGGTGAAGACATCATCCTAGCAACACCCATGAAGAACATGACAGGAAAGCTGGGATATTCATGCAGGGTATGCTACTCCTTTCACTTTAACTTGGCCTAAAATTGCAATCCCTCCGTCTTCATTGTTGAGATGTAGTAGTGTTTGTGTGCATTTACTTGGTCAAGATTTTTGTCCATTTGGGTCTTATTTCACATAGCTCAGTGCTCTCAAAACAGCTGTACGTCCTTTCCATGGCACCTCTTCATGACTAGCACTATATTTTAGTCTTAATCTGTTGTTACAGCTCAGTATTCACTATAGAGGATGGTAATTTTCTGTGGTGGGCAGCGCAAATGAAAAAGGACCTTGTGCAAGCGCAATGTGCAATCCACAGTTCACTACCTTGCGCAAGCAATGTGCAGTCCACAGTTCACTACCTTGCACAGGCGCAGCGTGCAATCCACAGTTCACTACCTTACGCAAGCGCAAGTGTGCAATCTGACTAATATTTAGCTTGCGCAATGTTGCAAAGCGCAAGCATAAACCATTTGCATATATTCGTGGGAATTACTGTAAAATATTTGATATTTACCTAAATTAGCATACTTACTTTTATTTGTTATTATTATTTTCTATTATCTGTAATTTGTGCATGTGCGCAATCTAATATTTAGCTTGCGCAATGTTGCAAAGTGCTAGCGTAAACCATTTGCATATATTTGTGGGAATTACTGTAAAATATTGAGATATTTAAATAAATTAGCATACTTACTTTTATTTATTATTATTCTGTCTATCTATTGCCA
Organism: Birgus latro; assembly: GCA_018397915.1. Classification (NCBI taxonomy): domain Eukaryota; kingdom Metazoa; phylum Arthropoda; class Malacostraca; order Decapoda; family Coenobitidae; genus Birgus; species Birgus latro. The sequence goes on from JAGKTI010013595.1 coordinate 9,941, forward strand.
GATGCCTTAATCCTGTAAGGGGTGGCCACAAACAACAAATCACCTTCATGTCACCCTGTCCCCTGCCATTTCACTGCCTTGCTCCCAGCTAACACACCCCTCTCTCATTGGGGAGGCGGTAGCTCGATCGGTAGAGAGTTGGCTTGCGGTCCCGTGGGACCCAGGTTCGAATCCTCGCTGGTGCAGGGAACAGTTTAAGGATTTGAATTTCATTAAATCAGGCTTTACTGATCTACCAAAAGACCCGCCGACATGTCGTAAAAATGACCCCACTAATACCAATACACCAGTCCTGTATGAGACAGCCCTAGCATGTATTCAATATGGACGGTGGGTGTTAAGCGCCGAAGTGGTGACATGTAGATTGTAGGAGGACGACTGGGCCTCGATAGCAGGCTGTGAAGCCTATGCCCAGAGTCGGACACATTAAAAAAAAAAAAAAAAAAAAAAAAATACCCCTCCACTCCATCCCTCCATCTTATCCTTGGCTTCCCCCTCCCTCTCACTCACATACATTCTCTTCATTAGTCTCTCACTCTCCATCCTCTCCACATGGCCAAACCACCTTAATGTTTTTATCCTGATGCTTCTTATCACATCCACATCAACACCACAACGATCCTTCACTTCATTTGTCAGTCTGTCTCGACATGCTCCTCTCAAATAATTCATTTATTTCCACTCTCTCAGCCATTTGAATTTCACACTCTGGATCTGGCTGCCAAGACTGGGCAGTACAGCTGGTAATCCTGGTCCTGGGGGCATCCACTACTGACAAATTAAAGTGAAAAAATTTACTGTGAAATAAAATGATTCACTTCACACACACTAAGTGACTAAGGCTGTGGGACTGGAGCAAGGCGTTGTTAACTCATGGAAGTTCATACGAGGAGTGAGTGGAGCGGAGAGGGACAGGGAAACAAAGGCTGTGATGTTGCCAGTTTTACTTTTATCTGCATTTTCTCAAGATGTCTTATTTAATAATTTAATATAGAAATACAATAGCTGGCTCGTACGCTTCTATGCGGGGCGACATAGGATTGGATGATAGATGGATATGCTATTCCTTACAAAAATCATTAAAACATATTAAGTAATCTCTCTACTATCCAGACGTCCACTATCCGGATACATCACTATTCGGACATTGTGGGCTGATGGCCGAAACCCCAAAATTGTATTTAAAAAAAAATAATAAATCCGATTTTTTCCGACCGCGTCAGTTTGAATTTCCTGCCCGCGCCGACTAGCTCCCTTCCTGCTCAATCTTCCTCCTACTAGTTCTGTCTCAACTCCCGTGAACAGTGGATGGCTGTCCGATCGTTTGCGGCATTTTCGTTCTTGTTTAAATAATCAAAGTCACAGTGCTAAGGATTAAGTGTAGCTAAACACTGGATTACTGGACATGCTCCAAGGGCAATTATGACCACTGTAAAAACCTTAGAGATGGGGGTAAACAACAATCATGGACTGTAAGTAAACATTGTCAACTGCTAAATATTTTCCATAATCACTTCTAAATCCTCATTCTCTGGTTACTTTTTATTTACTTCATGCTTTGTGCCCCGTATTTGAGTGCACTGGCTGTGAAAGAAGTGATTTTCTGAGTGATTACAATGTCTCTTACATATGTTCACTATCTAGTCAACTGGTGAACATTTTTGCCCCACACTCCTCTAAATCATAATTTTTCTGGTTACATTTTATTTACTTCATGCTTTGTGTCCCATATTTGAGTGCATAGGCTGTGAAAAGGTGATTTTCTCAGTAATAATCATGTCTGCCTTACTCACCTCAAAATCATAATTTTGGGGTTAAAATTCGATTAATTCATGTTTGTGCCAATTATTTATGTGAATGGGGTCTTAAGTGCTATGCATGTCCAGGAGGGAGGTAGGTAGGTGGTTTTCTGAAGGTTAGGGTCAAGAATGACCAGTGCTGTTGGTGAACAGTTTGCCATACCTAACTCTTTTTCTTGTAACAGTTTATTTATTTGATGCTTTGTATCCCATTTTAGTGCATAAGATATGAGAAATGATGATTTTCATAGTGATAGCCACGTCCAATACTTACTTACACTAAGCTGCCAACTTGTGAACATCCCTGCCTTACTCACCTCAAATTCATCATTTTTGGGTTAAAATTGAATTAATTCATGCTTTGCACCAATTATTTATGTGAATGAGGTCTTTAGTGCTATGCATGTCCAGGAGGGAGGTAGGTACAGTACATCCTTCAACTTTGCGGACTTTAACTTTGAGATTCACCAATTTTGCGAGGTAGTTCCAAAAGTCATGTATTTTTTAACATTTATGAACTTTGCGACTGATCACACACTTTGCGAGGTCGAGTGGTGGGAGAGTCGTCTTCCCGCACTACTTTGCCACCCCGAGTAATGACGTCATGGTTCATTGGGCGTACTGAGCCTCCTAGTTCAGTGGTCTGCCTCCCCTCCACATTTGTTTGCACCTGTTTCCAACCAAGGTCACTGACCCTCACAATTTTGTGGTGCTCCTCGCAATACCCCAGCAGTCTAACCTTGCACAAGTGTTATCATGGCGCCAACAGGTAAGAAGAACAAGAAAATAATTTTGGAGACCAAACTGAAAATGATTGAAAAGAGAAAAGCAGGTGAATGTAATTCTGCTATTGGTCAGGAGTTTGGTGTTGGTGAATCGACAGTGAGAATGATTTTAAAGAACAGTGAACAAATCAAGCAAGCAGCGAATAACTATGGAGGTGCTCAGTTTGATGGTAGAATGCTGGTGGACAACAAAGAAGTGCTAATAAAAATGGAAAGATATCTTGCTCACTACATTCAAAGAAAGGAAAAGGATGGGCACCATATAAGGGAGCAGGCAAAGATATTCTATCACACGTGCCTTAAAAAAGCCATTAATCCTCCAACAAAACCTTTCAAGGCATCGAATGGGTGGCTATACCAGTTCCTCAAAAGGAAGGGGTTTAAACACATCAGGTTCAGTAGCGAGTGAGGCAGTGCTGACTACAAATTGGTCGGCTTCACCTCAAGGTAAGCACTTTTTCCCACTCTTTCTCTCGACTCTACCTCTTCATTTTACGATGATTAATGAAACAAACATAAGCTGATGTACTGTACAGTAATATTAATAAGAAAACATCATAGGTAAGAAACATTAAAAAAAAAAAAATGCATTTACACTGATGTGAAGACTGGCGTGGTTTACGGGACTGGTGGCGGGGCGAGGCTTGGCTACTGTGGCCCCGCGGGAC
>JAGKTI010013596.1:0-13192 GCA_018397915.1 Birgus latro
TTGTGTGATTTAAACCTTCATTTCAGTTAGAAATTACCTTTTTTTTTTCAGACATACCACTCCTTTCAATTACAGTACTCTCTATCTACCTATCTATTGCCAGACGCCACAGTCCCGTAAGGGGTGGGCATTTTTGAGTTATTCGTTTTACGGAGAGGGGCACTAACCCTCCAGCTACCCACTTGTTGACACGTAGGGAGTGCGTATGCTTTGGTTATATGATTATCACCCAGTGTTGTAAATGGTTTCTTGGCTTACAGGAAACCATTTGGCTTGTCACTCAATGGAAAGCCACCAGTAAAGGAAAGAAAAGAAAAGCAATAAGAAATGATAGGAAAGATGGGAGAAATAGGAAGAGAGGAGGGCAGGCACAGAAAAAGAATGATAAAGGCTAGGGAAGAAGTAGGCAGCACTACATAAGTGAGTGGATGATGGTCGCCACCACCTATGTACTAATGATAATTCAGAAGTGATAGGAATCAAGGTTTTTGGGTAGGGGAATGGAGCATTTCTGGTCATTTCCAATGAATACACAGGTAGAAATTAAATGAATAATGTTAAAAACCAAGGGAAAAACATATATTTTCAACCTAACCTTTTAAAATGGTGAAATGTATAAAAATGAGTTAATAACCATGTGTCCAATGCCAGCCACACTTTATCAAACCTTCAAGTGAGCAGGTCATGCTTAACCATAGCCAATTTAAACCTTGCCATAGTTCTTAGTCTCAGACATTGAAAGACATTCTTGAAAAATTATAACAGGAATGGCTGAGCACCTGTTACAAAGGAGCAACCATGGTGGACTGACTGAAAGTCAACACCACCATTGACTGGGGGTAGTATAGTAAATGATATTGGTACCAGGGTCCAGCCTGCCAGTTGGTTACTTTTGATGTTGCATACTGACATTACTGTCAACAAAGGAAATGGAATCAACCCACAGGAAACGGAGTTTGATGGAGGACACTAACACCAGATACAGTATCTATCTATCTATCTATCTATTTCCAGATGCCTCAATCCTGCACGGGGTGGCCACAAACAAATCGCCTCCACGTCTCTCTGTCCCCTGCCATTTCACTGCCCTGCTCCCAACTCACACCCCCCCTCACTCATATACCTCTCCACTCCATCTCATCCTCAGCCTCCCCCTCCCTCTCCCCCCCTCCACCTCACTCACATGCACTCACCTTGTCGGTCTTTCACTCCATCCTCTCCACATGCCCAAACCACCTTAACGTGTTTCTCCTAACGCTTCTTATCACATCCACATCCACACCACAATGCTCCTTCACTTCCTCATTTGTCAGTCTCTCTCTCCAGGTGATTCTACATGCTTCTCTCAAATAGCTAACTCATTCCACTGCTCTCACTCTTGACTTCTGTCCCTCCATCAGGGTCCAGGCTTCACTTCCAAATGTTAGGGTTGGTATCATAATACTGTCATGTAGCAACTTTTTCACTTCCATGCTCACTTCCCTGTTTATTATCACTGCCTTCAAGGAACCAACAACCTTCCTTTCCTTCTGCACCCTTTCAAGCACTTCACACTCCAGACTTCCATCCTTACTCATCACACTACCCAAGTACTGTACTTAAATTCACTCGCATTCTCCATATCCTCCTCATCCAATCTCACTGTACATTCACTGACTTCACCTCTCTCAAAGACCATCACTTTACTCTTCCCTACATTCACCTTTAGATTCCGTTTCTTATAAACTCTCCCAGACTCATCTACCAAGCCTTGCAGCTCCCCTTCGTCTTCACTCAACAACACAGTATCATCTGTCAAACAACAGTACAGGGAGTTTCCAAACACTGCCCTCTCTCACTAGGGCCGCTCCAACATCCACTGCCCGACCTTGTATCTCTTTTATATCCCCATCCATATACTGATTGAACAACCATGGAGACATTTTTTTTTTTTTTTTTTATGCATGGAAGAAGGAACCAAAGGCCACGCGCCTGCATACTGTTCCTTCCAAGAAAACGCAAAAACAGTACAAAAGAGAGCCAAATTCAAGATCCGTTCAATTCGAGATGCCTGGACACACTGCGTTTGAAAGACTGGAAATCATAGGAAGTAGGAAATACAGACAGAGGAAGACAGTTCCAGAGTTGACACATCCTTGTTTCAATCCAACCTTCAAATGAAAAAATTTACTCAGTCTGCCATCCACATGCAATGCAGCCTTAGAACCGTCATACATTCTCTTCACAGCCTTCAACAACTTCTCATCTACTCCATATATTCTTAATACTTTCCACAATCCCTGTCTATCCACCCTGTCATATGCTTTCTGCAAATCCATGAAGTCTGTATACAACTTCTTTCCCTTCATATTTCTAATGTACATTATTGCATCTTGATATCAGCAATGTGTTGGTGCATTGTAGGAATTATACCTATACACTACAGTGTTGTACTGCATATGGAATTTTGTTTTTTGGGAAGATTCACTTTTCATTCCAACATGTATCCCAGCCAGGTATAAATACCTAGCTACACTGTATAGACAGTATATTTATGTGGTGTGTAGCTAGAGGGTTTTCACTTGATGTCATCAAACCAAGTCGAGAGTTACCTAAGTACGGTAGTGAGGTGAGGTTCTTAGAGAAATGTGTGGAGTGCAGAGAGTGAATAGGATAAGAAATAATGTGATGAGTGAAAGATGTGGAATATGGAAGTATGTGGACAGCACAGCTGAAGAGAGTGAACTTTGAAGGTATGTTCATCTGGAGAGATTGAATATAAATGGGATGGTGGAAAGGGTATACTGTGTCTGAATGAATTTGAAGACAGGAGGAGGCATGGTACGCTGGGAAGAAGGTGTATGGATATGGTAATTGAGTGTGTGAAAAAGAGAGGTATGAGGGCAGATGAGGCTGGAGAACTGACAGGGGAGTAGTAGTCATAGTAAGGTAGTAGTTGTTCCCTAGGCAGTCTGGCCAAACAACCCTGAGTCCCAAAGGAAGGCCATGGCTGAGATAAGGGAGTGAGCTGGCTGGATGAAGTTTGTATGGTGGAATGTATCACCAGGGTTTAGTACTCCTGTTTTAATTTGACAGTCATTGGATTGAAACTCTGATAGGTAATTGTGAGGGTATGTTTGTATAGGTGTACCACTCATCTGGAGCCAGGATTCCAAGGGCTTGTATTGTGAATGAGTGGGTGTGTGGCCCATTTCACTGGGCATGCTGTCGATTAGTTCTGTTACCATCATATTCTTTCCATTTTCTTGCGTTTTGGCCCCTACCTCACCTCACTTGCTGATGGGAAAAAGAGATTGGATGATAATGACGAGTTGTTTGTTACTGGTGTTTGTTATTATTATTACAGTATTATTTTTATTATTATTGTAATTATTATTGTCTTCCATGAACTGTGGCAGTGACAATGGAGGGTGAGGAAGATATGGAAATAGAAGAAATTGACCAACAGGACCAAATGGAGCAGGAGACTCAACAGGAGCTTCAAGAGCAACAGAATAAGCCAGAGCAAAAAGGGCAACAGGAGACTGAGCGAGACAGTGGTGAAACCAAAGCATTTGATGGCGCTAAATTCAAGAAATTGTACAACATCAAAGATACTGATTACTCTATTGACCAGTTTGCCTCACACTTTGATAACAAGGATGAAGAATGGTTTAAGCTGGAAAATGAATGGCTGGGTGAGTATAGCTACCCATCTAGAGTAATCCATCCCATCCCATCCCATCCCATCCCATCCCATCCCATCCTATCCCTACCCTACCCTACCCTACCCTACCCTACCCTACCCTACCCTACCCTACCCTACCCAACCCGACCTGACCAACACTGTCTAAAAAAAAAATCTAATCTGATATTAGGTAATTAAACACAGCCTAACCTAATCTAAAGTAACTTAACTTCTCCTAACCCAATCCAGTCCCATCCCATCCAATCTAATTTAATCTAATCTAATGTAACCCAACCCAACTAAGTACTGTCTCATTCAGTCAAATCAAATCTAATGTAACCCAACCCAACCAAGTCCTGTCTCATCTAGTCAAATTAAATCTAATGTAACCCAGACTAGTCTAACCTGAGTCTTTGGTTTGTATTTTAGGAGGCTCTGTAGCATCTGTTTCCTAGCATTTTATTTTGCATATTACTCCTTAACATTCAGTGTTATTTATTTCACTTGTATACACTATCAACATACATAGGATGACATGGAGGCAATTTGTTTGTGACCTTCCCTTATAGGATTAAGGCATCTTCTGTAGATAGATAGATAGATAGATAGATCTTGTTTTTTCTTGGAGGGAGCAATTTGCATGCCCCTGGCCTTTGGTTCTTTCTTCCTTGCATTAAAAAAAAATGATAAATAGCATTTCACAATTATGGTATGCAGGTCACTCTTGTTTTGTGATTGTTAGTTATGTAACCTTTGGACTTTAGCACCATTTTTTTTCTTTTTTTTCATTTTTATGAATGATTGCCAGTTTTGCTTATATGATCAATACGATCCCCTACAAAGCACCATTTTTTGATATATAACTGCCAGTTTTGTTTATACAGTTGTAACATTCTCCGTGTTGAATGTACAGTCAACAGCAGAAGTTCGTCCCTCTCAGCTTGCGTGATACGAGCCTGTTGATCTGGGAACACTGTATGAGATAGAGTTGACAGGTATGGTTTAAACGTCTAATATTAAAGAAATGAGTTCGGAGATAAGAACACACTCCCTAATGATAATATTAATTTGCAGCAGGTAGAATAGTTACGTTATTGTGAAATGTATGACATTGATGTATGAAGATTATTCGTTACGGACACAGACGCACAGGATTATTTGGACTGGACTGATGTTGCCAGCAAGGATTATATGAGAACGTTTGCAGTTATAAAGGTGAGGATTCATGAAAACATTAATTGCGATGTCAGTTACACAAAAAACAAACATTGAAACTGACAGTGCTTGTTTTGTGAGTATACAGTTTTGTTTTACAAGGGAAATCACTTTCCTTCCTGACCTCTCTCGTCACCTGTCTCTCCTCTTCCCAGACATGCTCTGCCATCATCCATGTTTTATCGCTAATTCTGAAAATCCTATGTCTGTAGGTAGAGTGTGGAAAGTAATCAACATAAAAGTATTAAATGAGCGTCTTTTTCTCCTCGATCGCTATGAAGTCTTATTCATGACTTGAATATAAATGCTACTAACATGAATAAATCGTCAATGTGGTGTTTAGGAGACATTACTCGTCACCATTTATACAACACACATAACCATCGTTCTTACAGTGCTCCAAATACACTCCCTCTCCACTTCCTCGCCGCCGTCGCTCCTCCCCCTTCCACTGTCTCCATCATTCCTCCCTCCTCCCTCCGCCCCATCTACCAGTACCACTGGTTTCTAGTGTAACATTCCTAACCCCTCCTGATGGTTAAATTGTTTTGACCCTACCTGACTTCGGCTTATCATTTCAAATGTCTGTTTTCTCTCCCTTCTTCATTTTTGTCCCCAGAACCGAACAGTATAATGACATTTGGGTTTTGTTTTTGGACTGTATTCTTTAGTAGTGTGTAAAATTATTATAGTGACCTTGACAGCTTTATTCGCTTATTTAGTTAGTTCTTTTTATTGGGTGGGGCACTAATGAAAGACTGACTAAGAAGGTGTACGTAGGTGAGGTGGAGGGAGGGAGAGGGAGGGGAAGACCGAGGATGAGGTGGAGGGATGGAGTTGAGAGGTATATGAGGGAGGGGGGAGTGAACTGGGGGGAGGATAGGCAAATGGTGGGTGACAGAGCGACTTGGAGGCGTTTTGTGTGTGGCCACCCTTTGCGGGATTAAGGTGTCGGGCTATAGATAGATAGAGACCGTGACAGTGGCGGTCAAGATGCATTAACTGTTCAAAGAACGGCAGTCAGTGCTTCAGTTTAGTCATCATTTTATTATTCCTCCTCCCTAGCCATTAATCTCTTCCTTATACAGGTACTTATTTTTAAAATCATAACATGCATAAAATATTTATGTCCTTCTTTTCCCCAAAGAAAATAAAAAATGAAAAATAATCATCGCATGTGTAGTTTTGCACAAGAGTATGCTCTACATGCATCCAGAAAATATTTTCTTAAGTATTGACGGTATTCTTGGTGGTAATTAATAGTTCTTCAGTTACGGTTAAATATAGCAAATAGATGATAGTCAAAAAAGCTTTATTCTCCTACCATAATCATCGTAATATACAATGAAGGGGGATTATACCCCTCTGGATGAGTAGATTGTACCCTTAGCGGAATGTGCTTGCCGTTAGCCCGGACAGCAGGCAGGTGTAAGTGAAAGTATCCAATTGTTGCAGTGAAAGGATTAATTATGGTAAAGGTTTGCTTCCTATCCATCCGAGTTGTTGTCACTCCTGCATCGATAATATCAGCAGTTGCAGAACAGATGTTCAGGCCGTTGACAGACAGCCATGCCGTTACCTTTTGTTCTGACCACATTATGCAGCTATGGGGATGGAATGATTCGGATACTCTTGCTGGCTCCATTCTCTGACCTTGTAATATCATGTGCTGAGGGAGTTCAGTTCAAAGTATTTCATTTGCTTATTGTTATGGGGGGAACACAATGTGGGAGGGGGGGGGGAATATGGAAGCAGGAATACAGGGTAAGGGAAGGGGTTAGATATATTGCGAGCTATTATGTTATAAGTTGTAGGCAGGAGTGAGGGATACAGAATGGGGGCAGGAGGTGAGGAGGGAAGGAGGCCGCAAGGGGGGGATGGTACTGAACACTTATTGTTACGACTGTCAAATTGCTGTAAAAGTAATCTGGTTAATTGTGTGTAATACAGTTAGCAATATAACGTGCACGAATATTATTTATAATGTCACTACAATTACGACTTAAACTCCTGTAAATTATAACTATACTCAAGTCATGAATAACCGATCTAGTTGGGGAGATAAAACGAAACTGGATCAATTAAATGAAACCGGGGGGAGGGGTTGGGGTGTTGAGGGATAGGAACAAGGGGTAATGGTAGATGGGGGGGTGAGGAGTGATGGAGACAGTGGAAGGGGGAGGGGAGATGGCGAGGGGATGGAGAGGGAGTGTATTTGGAGCACTGTATTAACATTGATTATATAAGTGTTACATTATTGGTCATGAGTAATGTCTCCTAACCACCGCAGTGATGATTTATTCATGTTACTAACATTTATATTCAAGTCGCGATCGAGGAGAAAAAGATGCTCATTTAATACTTTTATGTTGATTACTTTCCACACTCTACCTACAGACATAGGATTTTCAGAATTAGCGATAAAACATGGATGATGGCAGAGCATGTCTGGGAAGAGGAGAGACGGGTGGCGAGAGAGGTCAGGAAGGAAAGTGATTTAACTTGTAAAACAAAACCGTATAACCACGAAACAAGCACTGTCAGTTTCATCGTTTGTTTTTTGTGTAACTGACATCGCAATTAATGTTTTCGTGAAACCTCATCTTTATAACTGCAAATGTTCTCATATAATCCTTGCTGGCAACATCAGTCCAGTCCAAATAATCCTGTGCGTCTGTGTCCGTAACGAATAATCTTCATACATCAATGTCATACATTTCACAATAACGTAACTATTCTACCTGCTGCAAATTAATATTATCATTAGGGAGTGTGTTCTTATCTCCGAACTCATTTCTTTAATATTAGACGTTTAAACCATACCTGTCAACTCTATCTCATACGTTCCCAGATCAACAGACTCGTATCACGCACGCTGAGAGGGACGAACTTCTGCTGTTGACTGTACCGTTGATTGTAGATGATTCATTACCATAAGTGAAAATGTAGGATGGGAGAGAGACACAGGTTAGAGCTTGAATTCTTTATTTTCTGTAATGTTTCAGGCTACACAGAACTGTCTGAAGATGGGTTCTATGTACAATAGCTTGAAGTGTTAGAGAAAATAAAGAATTAAAGCTGTAACCAATGTCTCTCTCTCACCCATACAGTTGAGTGTTATACACTCAGTTTTCCATGATCATAACCCAGTCATGCAAAGAGGTTGATGTGTATTCAGGGTTGAAAATGCTGTTCGAAGGAGTTGGGAAGTTGAGTACAGTATTGCCTTCAGTTACTCTCCTGGAAGCTGAACACATCTGGAATGAAAGAGTTACTGTGAAAGTGTTAATGCTGATATATTTTGAACAGTGAAGAGCATGGTGGTATATGGAAGTGAAGGAGCATTGTGGTGTGGATGTGAATGTGATAGAAAGTGTTTGAAGAAATGCACTGAGGTAGTTTGGCCATGTGGAGAGGATTGCAAGAGAGAGACTAGAGAGACTAGCCAGGAGAGTATGAGAGTGAGGTGGAGGGGAGGAGAGGGAAGGGGAGACCAATGATGAGATGGAGGGCTGGAGTGGAGGGGTATATAAGACGTGGGGTGTGGGTCAGGGGGAGGGCAGTGAAATGGTGGGGGACAGTGTAACTTGGAGGCAATTTGTTTGTGGCCACCCCTTACGGGATTGAGGCACCTGGCTTTAGATAGATAAGTAGATTGTTTTGTTTCACGTTTTTGGGGTTGAGTGGTTGATATGTGGTCTGTCTATCTATCTGTTGCCAGATGCCATAATCTCATAAGGGGTGGCCATTTGACTTTGAGTTATTTGTTTTACAGAGAGGGGCACTAACCCTCTACCAACCCACTTGCTGACACGTAGAGAGCACGTATGGTTTGATTATATGGTTACCACCCAGCGTTGTAAATGGTTTCTTAGCTCACAGGAAACCATTTGGCTTGTCATTCAATGTAAAGCCACCTGTAAAGGAAAGAAACACAATAAGAAGTGACAGGAAAGATGGGAGAAATAGGAAGAGAGGAGGGCAGGCACAGAAAAAGAATGATAAAGGCTAGGGAAGAAGTAGGCAGCACTGTGGTATGAAGTGCATAAATGTGGATGGAAAGCCCTAGATCTGTGAGATGGAGCCTGGATTCCAAGGATTTGAATGATGAGTGAATGTTTGTGTGATTTAATTGCCCATACATTAGTTACCAATAGTTTGTCTGTCTGTCTCTCTTTCTCTTTACCATAATTTACCCTGTCCAAGAGTAGGAAAAGAGGAATGGACATTGATGATGATGATTGTTGTTGTTGTTGTTGCAGCGGCAGAGTATGGTGAAGACATCATCCTAGCAACACCCATGAAGAACATGACAGGAAAGCTGGGATATTCATGCAGGGTATGCTACTCCTTTCACTTTAACTTGGCCTAAAATTGCAATCCCTCCGTCTTCATTGTTGAGATGTAGTAGTGTTTGTGTGCATTTACTTGGTCAAGATTTTTGTCCATTTGGGTCTTATTTCACATAGCTCAGTGCTCTCAAAACAGCTGTACGTCCTTTCCATGGCACCTCTTCATGACTAGCACTATATTTTAGTCTTAATCTGTTGTTACAGCTCAGTATTCACTATAGAGGATGGTAATTTTCTGTGGTGGGCAGCGCAAATGAAAAAGGACCTTGTGCAAGCGCAATGTGCAATCCACAGTTCACTACCTTGCGCAAGCAATGTGCAGTCCACAGTTCACTACCTTGCACAGGCGCAGCGTGCAATCCACAGTTCACTACCTTACGCAAGCGCAAGTGTGCAATCTGACTAATATTTAGCTTGCGCAATGTTGCAAAGCGCAAGCATAAACCATTTGCATATATTCGTGGGAATTACTGTAAAATATTTGATATTTACCTAAATTAGCATACTTACTTTTATTTGTTATTATTATTTTCTATTATCTGTAATTTGTGCATGTGCGCAATCTAATATTTAGCTTGCGCAATGTTGCAAAGTGCTAGCGTAAACCATTTGCATATATTTGTGGGAATTACTGTAAAATATTGAGATATTTAAATAAATTAGCATACTTACTTTTATTTATTATTATTCTGTCTATCTATTGCCAGATGCCTTAATCCTGTAAGGGGTGGCCACAAACAACAAATCACCTTCATGTCACCCTGTCCCCTGCCATTTCACTGCCTTGCTCCCAGCTAACACACCCCTCTCTCATTGGGGAGGCGGTAGCTCGATCGGTAGAGAGTTGGCTTGCGGTCCCGTGGGACCCAGGTTCGAATCCTCGCTGGTGCAGGGAACAGTTTAAGGATTTGAATTTCATTAAATCAGGCTTTACTGATCTACCAAAAGACCCGCCGACATGTCGTAAAAATGACCCCACTAATACCAATACACCAGTCCTGTATGAGACAGCCCTAGCATGTATTCAATATGGACGGTGGGTGTTAAGCGCCGAAGTGGTGACATGTAGATTGTAGGAGGACGACTGGGCCTCGATAGCAGGCTGTGAAGCCTATGCCCAGAGTCGGACACATTAAAAAAAAAAAAAAAAAAAAAAAAATACCCCTCCACTCCATCCCTCCATCTTATCCTTGGCTTCCCCCTCCCTCTCACTCACATACATTCTCTTCATTAGTCTCTCACTCTCCATCCTCTCCACATGGCCAAACCACCTTAATGTTTTTATCCTGATGCTTCTTATCACATCCACATCAACACCACAACGATCCTTCACTTCATTTGTCAGTCTGTCTCGACATGCTCCTCTCAAATAATTCATTTATTTCCACTCTCTCAGCCATTTGAATTTCACACTCTGGATCTGGCTGCCAAGACTGGGCAGTACAGCTGGTAATCCTGGTCCTGGGGGCATCCACTACTGACAAATTAAAGTGAAAAAATTTACTGTGAAATAAAATGATTCACTTCACACACACTAAGTGACTAAGGCTGTGGGACTGGAGCAAGGCGTTGTTAACTCATGGAAGTTCATACGAGGAGTGAGTGGAGCGGAGAGGGACAGGGAAACAAAGGCTGTGATGTTGCCAGTTTTACTTTTATCTGCATTTTCTCAAGATGTCTTATTTAATAATTTAATATAGAAATACAATAGCTGGCTCGTACGCTTCTATGCGGGGCGACATAGGATTGGATGATAGATGGATATGCTATTCCTTACAAAAATCATTAAAACATATTAAGTAATCTCTCTACTATCCAGACGTCCACTATCCGGATACATCACTATTCGGACATTGTGGGCTGATGGCCGAAACCCCAAAATTGTATTTAAAAAAAAATAATAAATCCGATTTTTTCCGACCGCGTCAGTTTGAATTTCCTGCCCGCGCCGACTAGCTCCCTTCCTGCTCAATCTTCCTCCTACTAGTTCTGTCTCAACTCCCGTGAACAGTGGATGGCTGTCCGATCGTTTGCGGCATTTTCGTTCTTGTTTAAATAATCAAAGTCACAGTGCTAAGGATTAAGTGTAGCTAAACACTGGATTACTGGACATGCTCCAAGGGCAATTATGACCACTGTAAAAACCTTAGAGATGGGGGTAAACAACAATCATGGACTGTAAGTAAACATTGTCAACTGCTAAATATTTTCCATAATCACTTCTAAATCCTCATTCTCTGGTTACTTTTTATTTACTTCATGCTTTGTGCCCCGTATTTGAGTGCACTGGCTGTGAAAGAAGTGATTTTCTGAGTGATTACAATGTCTCTTACATATGTTCACTATCTAGTCAACTGGTGAACATTTTTGCCCCACACTCCTCTAAATCATAATTTTTCTGGTTACATTTTATTTACTTCATGCTTTGTGTCCCATATTTGAGTGCATAGGCTGTGAAAAGGTGATTTTCTCAGTAATAATCATGTCTGCCTTACTCACCTCAAAATCATAATTTTGGGGTTAAAATTCGATTAATTCATGTTTGTGCCAATTATTTATGTGAATGGGGTCTTAAGTGCTATGCATGTCCAGGAGGGAGGTAGGTAGGTGGTTTTCTGAAGGTTAGGGTCAAGAATGACCAGTGCTGTTGGTGAACAGTTTGCCATACCTAACTCTTTTTCTTGTAACAGTTTATTTATTTGATGCTTTGTATCCCATTTTAGTGCATAAGATATGAGAAATGATGATTTTCATAGTGATAGCCACGTCCAATACTTACTTACACTAAGCTGCCAACTTGTGAACATCCCTGCCTTACTCACCTCAAATTCATCATTTTTGGGTTAAAATTGAATTAATTCATGCTTTGCACCAATTATTTATGTGAATGAGGTCTTTAGTGCTATGCATGTCCAGGAGGGAGGTAGGTACAGTACATCCTTCAACTTTGCGGACTTTAACTTTGAGATTCACCAATTTTGCGAGGTAGTTCCAAAAGTCATGTATTTTTTAACATTTATGAACTTTGCGACTGATCACACACTTTGCGAGGTCGAGTGGTGGGAGAGTCGTCTTCCCGCACTACTTTGCCACCCCGAGTAATGACGTCATGGTTCATTGGGCGTACTGAGCCTCCTAGTTCAGTGGTCTGCCTCCCCTCCACATTTGTTTGCACCTGTTTCCAACCAAGGTCACTGACCCTCACAATTTTGTGGTGCTCCTCGCAATACCCCAGCAGTCTAACCTTGCACAAGTGTTATCATGGCGCCAACAGGTAAGAAGAACAAGAAAATAATTTTGGAGACCAAACTGAAAATGATTGAAAAGAGAAAAGCAGGTGAATGTAATTCTGCTATTGGTCAGGAGTTTGGTGTTGGTGAATCGACAGTGAGAATGATTTTAAAGAACAGTGAACAAATCAAGCAAGCAGCGAATAACTATGGAGGTGCTCAGTTTGATGGTAGAATGCTGGTGGACAACAAAGAAGTGCTAATAAAAATGGAAAGATATCTTGCTCACTACATTCAAAGAAAGGAAAAGGATGGGCACCATATAAGGGAGCAGGCAAAGATATTCTATCACACGTGCCTTAAAAAAGCCATTAATCCTCCAACAAAACCTTTCAAGGCATCGAATGGGTGGCTATACCAGTTCCTCAAAAGGAAGGGGTTTAAACACATCAGGTTCAGTAGCGAGTGAGGCAGTGCTGACTACAAATTGGTCGGCTTCACCTCAAGGTAAGCACTTTTTCCCACTCTTTCTCTCGACTCTACCTCTTCATTTTACGATGATTAATGAAACAAACATAAGCTGATGTACTGTACAGTAATATTAATAAGAAAACATCATAGGTAAGAAACATTAAAAAAAAAAAAATGCATTTACACTGATGTGAAGACTGGCGTGGTTTACGGGACTGGTGGCGGGGCGAGGCTTGGCTACTGTGGCCCCGCGGGAC
>JAGKTI010013598.1:0-10265 GCA_018397915.1 Birgus latro
TTCTTCCTCTTCCTCCGCGTTCGGATTCCTCCTGTCTCCGCTCCCCGTCTCCCAGTTCGTATCGTCGTCATCTCCCTCTTCGTCGCTTCTCGTATCGTCTTTATCTTCGTGTAAGGCGTGATAATTTTCAGCTAAATCTCGGATCATTTTCTTTTTCCTCGATAGTGGGTGATAATACACGTTTTCCCGGTCATTATCATCATCGTTATCATCATCATTATAATCATCATCATCATCATCACTTTCGCCATCCTCGTCGTTCCTCCCACTAGCTTTGTCGTTTTGGACGGACGTTTGTAAAGCCGAATTTGTTATCTCACTGAGCACAGTTATCTCTCCCGGTATCGTTTCTTTCTCCCCTTTTACTGGTTGATAACGAATGCTCTCCCATTTATCGTTATCATCAACGTATTTTTCATTTTTGGCATCAGCTTTGTCATTCTGGCCAGACGAACCCAATCTTAAATTTTTTATGAAGTTTGGGGTCACTTTTTCATTTCCAGGAATAATATTTCTCTTCCTCTTGACTAGCTGATAAATACTACTCTTCCACCTATCATCATCATCATCATCATCATCATATTTTTCTTCATTTCTAATATCACTTTTATTTTTGAGTAATGTTGAATCCTGTGTGGATTCTTGAAGTAACTTTTTCTCTCTCGGGATCATTTTCTTCTTCCTCGATAATGGTTGATGTTCTGTTATTTCCAAGTTGCTATCGTCATCTGCCCCTTCTGCATCATCCCCGGTTTCATCAATCCTAGTTTCATCATTACTAGTTTCATCGTTCCTAGTTTTATCGCTCCTCGTTTTATCGTTCTTATTTTCGTGTTTCCTAGTTTCATCGCTCCTAGTTTCGTCTTCATCACTGCAGCCAGACGAGAGTAATCCAGAATCTTGGGTTGAGTTTGGGTTCATCTTTTTCTTCCTCGCCGTCACATCATGATGGATGCTCTCTCGGTGGGCAGCTGGTGAGGTGGAGGCGGGTGGATGAGGTGTGGATGAAGGAGAAGGAGGAGAGATAAGTGATGGAGGGAAGGAGGAGGAAAAAGAGAGGAATGGGGTAGGAAAGTAGGTGTGAGTGAGATCATTGTACCCAATAAAATCACTGTCTGTTTGAATAATTTGTCGAGTGAAGAATCTTGAAGCTGGAGGAGGTGTGGTTGTGAGTTTTCTAAATGTTCCCTTTGTTAAATCCACTTCTCTTGTACTCCTGGTGAGGCGACCTTGGTTGTCCCTCATATATCTTTGCCATACAGGGTCATCTTTAATCACTTTTGCTATCGTCCCATCACCAGATTCTCTCCTCGTATCTCTCTTGTGTTTGGCCTTATCTGTATCGTATCCTTTCTTCTCATTCCTGATATTCCTTCTTATTTCTCGATCAAACTTCCCCTCCTCCTTTCCTCTGGCTTTTATGATACCGTTGCCTTCTATCTGATCCCTGATTTTCCCTGCTGTCATTCCACCAGGCTCCCTCTCCTTGCCATCTCCCTCTCGCCTTACATTATTGTTCTCGCACTTTTCTCTTTTATTCCTGTTTTTCCTTCTTATCGCTCCATTAGACTCCCTCTCCTTTCTCTCTGCCATCTTATTGACTCCATATATTTCTTGCTCATCCCTGAACTTCCTTGTTACTAACTCATCAGATTCCCTTCGCTCCTTCCCTGACCTTTGTCCTTGCTTATTGATCTCCCTTTCAACTTTCCCTCCCTTTATTTTCATTGTTACCTCTCCAGCAGGCTCCTTTTCCTCTCCATTTGCCTTTTCCCCAATAGCGATTCTCTTTCCTTCCTTCTCACCCATGATCATCCTTCCTACTACTCCGCTAAACTCATTCTCTTTCCTCTCGACTTCTCTCCTAACCTTAGCGATCTCGTAACCCTTCTTTCCATTCGCAGCCCCGCCTTCTCTCTCACCAGGCTGATGCAGGGAGCTAAGTGTGGGCGTTCTGGGCGTTTTATCACCGCTGGAATCTTGAGTATTGCTGATATACTCATGCACATTCTTGGGAGTGGAAGCAGTTAGGGAATTAGGGCGATGTTGAGGATTGGTGCTGTTTGGTGCATCGTCCTTTCTTCCATTGTTTTCTCTACATCTGTGAGTGTTTTTGTATTTATTTTCCTTTTCGATTGTATGTTTAATTTTAGGCTTACTATTAGCTGATCTTTTACCAGTAAAGGAATCAGGGCGATGCTGACGGCCTGAGCTTCGTACGTTAACCACATTGCCAGGGTTATCAAAGGAGCTATGCGAGATGTCATTATAGTCTGCATATCTATCAACTTTACCTTTAGTATTAGGATTGTTATTAGCAGCAGATCCTCCAGTTTTAAAGGAAGCGGGGCCATGCTTGGGGAGTGAGCTTTTTCGTGCATTGTGTATTCTGTCTCTGTTTTCATTAGAGGGGCTTTTATCGCTGTTTTCACTTCCATTATCAATTGTATGTTTAGGATTAAGATTAGTATTAAGGGATTCCACGTTTTTATATGAATCAGGACTATGCTGAGAGCTTGAGCTTTCTCGTGCATCGTCCATTCCGCCACTCATCTCCCTAGAGTTATTGAGGCTTTTATCCTTGCTTTTATTTCTATTGTCAAGTGTGCAGTTATTTAGAAGATTATTTTTACCGTCATTATTGAAATCAGAACTATGCTGGAAGACTGAGGTTTCTCGTTCATCCTCCATTCTATCACTCTTTTTATTAGATATGTAAACGCCTTTATCCCTGTTTCCATTTCCCTTATCGGTTGAGTGTCTGACAATAGATTTCATATTATCGGATCCTCCACCCTCGCAATCACCATTAACACACCCTGTTCCTTTGTTTTCAATGGTACCTAAGCCCACAAAGCCAAAAATTTCCCCTCGGTGATAAACTTTGGAAAGGATTTTGGTGTATACGTGTGGTGGAAGGGACGGACCCAAGTGGTAAGGTGTGGTGGCGGTGACAGGAAGGACGTGAGTGCTCCCCTGGGCGGCCTGTCTCACCTGTGCCCCCCCACCGTGATCACATACCACCACCTGGGGCCAAAAATGTCCAACCAGTTTATTTATAGACAGAGGCGTGGGTGTTAGGGAGGATCTAGAAATACGTGAGCCAGAAAATGTTGGCAGTTTGGTTACGGATGTAGATGTGGGTGTTAAGGAGGTGTTCGATGAAGGTAAAGATCTAGAATTTGGTGATCTAGATATATCAGTTGGCATTTTATATATAGATTTAGATGTGGCTGAGAAGGAGGCATTCAGTTGGGGTATGGATCTAGAATTACTTGATTTAGATGTATCAGCTGACAATTTATTTCTAGATTTAAGTGTGAGTGTTAGAGAGACGTTGGAAGAGGGTGTCGTTCTAGATAATGATGTAATCGATCTTGTCAATTCTTCTGGCACGGTTTTATGTCTAAATGATGGACTCCACAGTAACACATAAGGGGCTGAAGGTCCAGGTCGGGCCGAAACGGTTACATCGTCTGGATAAACAATTTTTTCACGTCTTGTTATAGCTTTTTCCTTTGTGAATGACTCTTTTAAACCTTTTCCTGCGTTTACTTTCCCATCCATATATGAGATTAATGGTGCTGTTCTAAGTGATTCATTATAGTTTTTTTCTATGCTTTCCCTCCCACTCATATGGTCCATGGAAGGAGGTGGTGATACTTTCGTGACTAGTTCATTTAATCTTTTATCTGTGTCTGCCCTTCCACCCATTTTATTCATACAAGAGACAGTTGGTACACTCGCAGCTGATTCATTTAAGCTCTTTCCTATTTCATCCACATGAGAGGTTCTTAATATCTGCGTGGCTTGTGCAGTGTGAGTGTGGCTAAGCATCAGGAGCGCCATTAGGAATAGAGAGAGCCTACAACCTCCTCCTCCAGCCTCCAGAACCCCACAGCTACACCTCCTCCGTAACCTCCAGTTCCTGTCACACCACCAGGTTCCCCACCACCCCGCCTCCGCCACCCCACACCCCCACCACCACCACCTCCTCTTCCACACAGACTCTCCTAGCACGGCCCTTCGTTTCCTCTGTTTATTGCTCCTCGCCGCCTGCCTAGCACCGCGCATATTGCCCTTCGTTGTCAGTGTATCGTATTCTGATGCACGCTCATTGCCCCCGCGTGCCTGCCTAATGCATTTCCTGCCTTCTATATCGTCCTGTGATTCATAATTACTGAGAGAATCGCCGAGAGTTATTGCAGGTATGGTTGATTGCCTGATAATTTTCCTTGCTTTTTGATCGTCCTTTGATTCGAAATAATTGGGCATTTCTACATCCATGACTGATATTCCAGTACACTCCTTTCTCCCTACATCATCCTGTGGTTCATAATGATTCAGGGTCACGGAAGCTGTAGTTGGCCGTCTGATATTTTTCCATGCCTTCATATCGTCATTTACTGCAAAAAATTTTACAATTTTGAAAGTTCCAGTTGCTTTTCTAATATTTTTCACTGCCTGTACATCGCTCTCTGTAGCATAATTAATAAGAATTTTTATAAGCCTAGTCGTAGTTGATTTCCTGGTAATTTTCTCTGTCGTTTTATCATTTTCAATTGCAAAATGATTGAGAGTTCTTACAGCTTCCGTTAGTTGTCTAATTATCTTTATTGTTTCTTGATCTTCCTGTAATGCATAGAGATTAAGCATTTTTATGTCTATAGTTGTTTCTCTGTTATTTCTCGCTACCTCTATACCATCGTTTACTGCATAATTACTGACAGTTGTAGCAGCTTCGATTGGCTGTCTAGTAATTTTTCTTCTCTCCTTACCGCCATCAACTACATAATCACCGAGAGTTCTTACAGCGACGGTCAAATTTCTAATACTTTCTCTTGGCACTGTACTGTTCACTGACTGGTAATTACTCATGGTTGGTACAACTAAATCCGTTTCTATGATATTTTTTCTAGTTTCTACATCGCCTTTTGTCACATAATATCTGAGAATTCTTGTAGCTATAAGTGGCTGTCTAATGCACATTCTTGCTTCAGTATCGTCTGCTTCATAATGACCTAGAGATCTTAAATACTTTCTTTGCCTCAAGTAATTTTGAGAGTCATAATCGGTCAGTATTTTTACACCCACTGTTCGAGGTCTGCTACGTTTTCTTGCCACGACTTCGTCCTCTGATGCAAAACTAGAAGCAGTTCTCACACCTGTAATTGGCTGGGTAATATTTTTCCTTGGCTCCATATAATCTTTTACTGTATAGTTACAGACTCTCGTTACAATTCCATTTGGCTGTCTAATGGGTTTCCTCGCCACTGTGTCTCCCCCTGGTGCATAATGACTGAGTTTTGTTGCCGCCATAAAGTCATTCATTGTCAGTGAAGTATTTTCCATCACCCCATTGTTTCTGGACTCTTTATCGCCTTCAGCAAAATTACCAGTTCTTGTTATAGCTTCATTTGGTTGCCTAATATATTTTCTTGTTTCCATACCGTCCTTTGAGGCCTGACAATTGAGCTTTATTATCGTCATAAAGTCATTCATTGCCAGTGCCCTATTTACCATCACTCTGTTATTTTCGTCTCTTTATCGCCTCCCACTGCTTAAATATCAATACTTGGTGAGCCTAACGTACAGCTGGTTGTCTAAAATATTGTCTTGCCTCCATATCGTTCTCTGATGCAAAACATTTAAGCTCTATCACGGTCATAAAGTCTTCCATATAAATGTGACTTTTTTCCCTGTCCTGTTTATTAGCTACTTGTAGTTCCCGCCATTTTTTTTTTTTTTTTAATGATCTACGTCTTGGTGGTTCAGTGTTTAGAACGCCTCAATCGGAGTGACGGCCTTAAAACACACACAGGTTCCATCCCCAAGAGGTGACTAAGTTTTTCGACCACGTAATGCCACCAAGGGAAAGAGGCTGGTCATCTACCCTTCAAATGCACTGGATTAGAGTAGCCTAGCCTCGGGACCCTACACCTCAAAGGGGATAATATAGGAGAGGCTGTGACCGTCTACGAGCTTCTTGTATCTCCTTTTACCTGACCCATTGTTTACAGTCTGATGTTCTAAAGGATGTGAGTTCGACACCAGGCTGGGGCAGGTAAGTCTGAGCATTTGAATTTCGTTACAACAAACACTGCTGCACAAGACCCATCAACATGTCATAAAAAAGAAACGCTAATGCCATCACACCGATCCTGAGTGAGACAGTCCTAGCATGTAGTCAGTATGGACAAAAGGTATTGGTGCCGAAGTGGTGACTGTGGAGGTGCGTGGCATGTAGGAGAGCTGGGCCTCAGGAAAAATTTTTACCCTATCAGTTCAATGCCCAGAGCCAGATATACACACAAAATAATCTCTATTTTTGTGATCCGTCGTCCAGAAACCTCCGGCAATGCAACACTCCGAGGGATACACAAGACGCAGATGTGACACGTTGTTCAGACATTCCCAGAGTCTGATTCACACACGAAAATCCACCCTTTTGTGATCCATCGTCCAGAAATCCCCAGTGTAAGACTCCGGGGGATACACAAGGGAGCCTAGGAGGTGACACGTCGTTCAGTCATTCCAGCACAAAGATGGATCACTGTCAGGCTATCTCTTTCATGGGACCTCGAGAGCACTGGGGGGAAAAAAAATAAAAGCCGAGAAAGAAATAGTAAGGATGTTTTCACCTTTGGCCTCTCTCTATACGATATACATATTTTTCAGGTGTATTACTCATATGTACTTTTTCTCTTGCGCGTCTTATTAGCCCCCTCACGTTAAGGATAACTCTAGTACTCTGTTCCTGGGATAAAAATAGCACTGAAAAAAAATTTGATACGATTTTTTTTTTCAATTTTGCCTTCTCAGCATATATGTTTTTATGTGCTTTTGACAAATATGCTTTTCCTTTTGCACATCATATAAACTTCCTCAAGTTCGAGACAACTCTAGTGTTTTTTTTGCTGAGATGACGATAGCACTGGGAGGGGGGAAAAATCGAGAAAGAGAATATTACGGAAGTTTTCAGTTTTGGGCTCTATTTTTTTCTTGTTTTTTTAATGTTTTTCATCACATATACATTTTTTCCTCTTGCATATCTTAGCCCCCTCCACTTCAGGGCAACTTTAGTATCCTTTTCCACTGGGGGGAAAACTGAGAAGAGAATATTGTGGATGTTTTCTTAAGCTTCCCTTTGAAGTCCTAACGGAGACTTCAAGGACCTTGCGTATTTATAAAGGATCTTAACCACTTTTTTAAAAAAATAAATAAATTTCTATGGCGCCTAGTTACTATTCGAAGTTATGCAATATTCACTCTAATGCAATATTCACTCTTTAGTATTCACTCAGTATCTGTATGATCGAAAATGAAAGTTGTTATCAGAGGTCAGAGCGTTTTTTTTTAAAGTATAATATTTGCTAAAGAGAAGGTGTATGAGTGAAGATCAAAGTTATTTTCAGAGGTCAACGGGAGTGGTTTTGCTTCTCCACTCTAATTTTCATTTTAGAAGGAGGTGTGTGAGTGAAGATGAAAGTTATTATTGGAAGCCAGAGCGTTGTGTGTGTGTGTGTGTGTGTGTGTGTGTGTGTGTGTGTGTGTGTGTGTGTGTTTATTTTAATATTCCCTCTATAATTAACTGAGAATTGAACGTGTAATCAAGCACTCTTTTACACAATTCAGGTTCAAGAAAGTATATGGATTTTGGAACCAGCTTTCGTATCATCTCGTCTGCTTCAGGTCCTCTTTTCCCGACCCCATTAGAACCACGGTTTTGTTTTAATTCTCGCCACCATCAGACGATTTTCTTCAGCTTGGGAGAGACCTTACACAGCGAAGGGGTTCAAAATAAATCTCCAGTGATCCCTTCCACACGAGAATGTCTTTTGTATTTTACTCTTGCCACAACCAGACGATTTTCTTCAGCTTAGGGGAGACTTTGTGGCGAGGAGATTGAGGTCTATCACTGTAATCATGTCTAATAACAAACTATATCACATATTTTCCTAACTTCACTGTATTTTATTCTGCCTTAATGCAAAATGTCTTACAGATCTTCCTTATTTCACTGCATTTTTTTCTCTCTTAAAGTGAAATACAGAACTTCTTAATCTTATAGACATTTCTCCCGTCTTAAAATTAAGCCTCTCACAAAATGATCTTCCTAATTACACTATTTTTTCCCCTCTGTCTTAACACGAAATGCCTTACATATCTTTCTTATTTCACTGCATTTTTTTCCTGTCTGAAAACGAAATCTCACTTATCTTCCTCATCTCACAGTGTTTTTATTTACTGTTATCTCAGTCGATTTTATTCTGCTTAACTATGTCTTTTTGCCGAAATGTCTCACAGATTTTTTTTTTTACTGCACATTTTTCATTATTAATACCTCCAGTCGATTTTATTCAGCTTCCTCGAGTCATATACATTCTCTATTGTTCAGTGGATTTAACTCTTGAACGACCTGTACTGAAAATTATGCTCCTCAATGATCTGTTTTGTTTTGTTTTGTTTTGTTTTGTTCTGCTGTTTTGTTCATGTCTGTCCAGCACAAAAACACGATGGCATCACTTCGACTGTGAAATACGGAGAAAATATTTATGTTACTGACACTGCTGCTGGACAACAAAACTTTCACATACGTTAGACAGTCGTAATGTAGGTGGCATTTTTGAGTTTCCCTAAGCGATTTATTATGCACATTATACCTCAGTGCAAAGGATGTCGATATTTACGCGATATACACAGCATACATTTCTCGTGACACCTTTTCCTTGGCGATTTGGTCTGCACATTACACCTCAGTAGGCTATCCTCCTTATTGATGTAAATTATGGCCATATTAACACGATATACACAGATTATGAGAGAATGTGAAGGTGTAATATGCAAAATAAATCGCTAAGGAAGAGGTGTTAGGAAGTCTTCTATGCCACGTAGAATACAACCCAGATATATTTAATGAAAAGTATTATTAACTTCTTCCATCCAATGACGTCTTCCAAGTTTCATTCTAGCTTCCTCCAGACGATTTTATTCTGCTTAATCTTTTCACAACGATGACGTATTCTCTCTCTCTCTCTCTCTCTCTCTCTCTCTCTCGCTTATTCTTGCCATCTCCAGACGATTTTTCAGCTTAGGAAAGGCCTCTCGCAGTGAGGGGATTAATGAAGGCTGTGTCTAACCCTTACAATTCAAAAAGATACCAGAGTGGGACTCCTTCACGTGGTGGCACCGATAATAACCGGGCTGCTCCACTGCCTTGGTATACAAACGTCCCTCAGCTACTTCCCTGACCCACGAAAGCAGGATGGTAGACAACAGAAGGTCAATTTAAGCCTGCAGTCCACCGGGTTCACGTCCAATTGAGCCTGGGATTACAACTACCACCGTTACAGTGATAAAAGTCTCTCTCCAGCCTAAAAAAAAAAAAAAATCCTCTGAAATTTGGGAGAATAAAAAAAAAAAAGGTAATCGAACTGAAGGCTAAAAATGAGTACGAAAAAATCTTGACGAATCCGAGAGTTATTTATAGCAATTTTTGAAGCGCCTGACGAAGAAAGATTTTTAGTGAGTTGAAATATGGCCATGTGGAGAGGATGAAAGACGAGAGACTGGTTAGGAGAGTATATATGAGTGAGGTCGGGAAGGGAAGGGGAGGGGGTGACCGAGGATGAGATGGAGGGATCGGGTCGCGAGGTGAGAGAGGGGGGGATGAGCTGGAGAGAGGGCAGTCAGATGGCGGCAGAGGACAGGGTGGCATGGAGGAGATTTTTTTGTGGCCACCACTTACGGGATTAAGGCGTCTGTGGCTAGATAGATAGACAGATAGATAGACAGACAGACAGACAGACAAACAGACGAACAGACTGAGATATAGACTGATTGACTGACTGATACAGACAGATTTATGCCTACAGACGGCACAAGGGTTACCGAGGCAGATATCTATAACGGACTATAATGGACCTAAGATATGAAGAGGGGAGGTTGGCATGCACTCTACAATGTGGGATGCAGGCTAATCAAGTTGTCATTATAATCATTCCATAAATACCCTGTCAAAACTGGAATCTTTTCTGCACCTTCGCCATCTATATTTTAACTTCTTCATTACGGTGACCTAACTTACTTATTACACCCGCGCTCGCGATGTAAAAATGTTTGGTTTTTATCTGTGTGTGTGTGTGTGTGTGTGTGTGTGTGTGTGTGTGTGTGTGTGTGTGTGTGTGTGTGTGTGTGTGTGTGTGTGTGTGTGTGTGTGTTTTACAGTTCGTGAGTGTGTGTGTGTTTACAGTTCGTGAGTGAGT
>JAGKTI010013598.1:11876-22805 GCA_018397915.1 Birgus latro
ACATTTTAAGCACTTTACTATAGTACGTGTGAAAATAATCAAATTTGCTTGCTGCCTCACAATGAGCACTACGTCAGATTCGGGAGTAAATATTTAATTTTTCATCTCGACTTCTGCATCGGTCTTTCATCATTTCCACTTTTGGTCACATCATCAATCACTGCTAAATTTTCCAGCATAACTAATGATATATCACCACCACTAACCGAACACCACAAAGCCAGGCACACGGAAGCATTTTACGAATTCATGAAGTGGGAGATTATGAAGGATATGCTCGAGGGAACGAGTGATGAAGTGGATGCTGGAGAGGAGGCCAACATACACCCTCCCTCTCAGCTGGTACGACACTGAGGGCCAACTTTAATACGAGGTGGAAACCCTGGTGGTTGTGAGATGCCAGCTACCTCCTGAACCAATGACAACACCTGAAGGGGCATTGATAAAGAATCTTAGTTAATCTTCAGTATGAACGGTATGAACACTCTCCACAACAATCTACTACCATCACTAGTCGCTGAGTTTTTTGTATTATTTTTTTCTACTACCATAACATTCACTCTCAAACGACTGCGCAGTGTTAGGTACCTGTATAGGTAAAGTCAAACTCATATACAAGCAATCACAAACACACAGAGACCAAGGGTTTAGAAAATTCATAAATGTCGCTACTAGTATACCGAACTCGCCCTTACTCACTGCACTAGAAATTATTTGTTTTGCCTTCCATATTGCACACTGTTTTGTTTACGGGCTGATATTTATGCTTTATTTAGGCTCCAGGGATAAAGCATACGGATACGAAGCTGTGTTTTCCCGATTGCTTTAGCCCTGTCATGGTTAGAACAACTCTAGCATCCTATTTCAGGTAACTCCGAACAATTTGGAGGTGAGGGTGAGTCGTAGGAGCCTGAGAGAGTTGATACTGTCACCATTAACCCTCTTCAAGGTTGGCACAGCTCTAGTATTCCATTCCAGGTAACGGCAGACCATTATATTCACCTGAGAGTGAGTCTGGGTGCCTGAGTGTTAGTACTGTCACCATTAACCCTCTTCTGGTCGAGACAACTATCGTACCCAATTTCACCTTAATCCAAACCATTATATTTATCTGAGTAAGTCACAGAGGCCAAAGAATTAAAGGTACCTCAGATTTTTAAAGGTGCTGTGCCTCAATGTTTAAAGAATCCTAGGATGTTTAAAGTGATATCAAATGTTTAAAGAGACCCATATGTTTGAAGGTGCCCAAGTGTTTAAAGGTACGCAGATATTTATACGGACCGATGTGCTGAAAGGTACTCAGGCGTTTGAAGGTGTTCAGCTGTGGTGAATTGCTGGGGGTGAGGAAAGGTGAAAAACAGGAGTGAGGCGGAGGACGAGGAGGGAGAAAGGACACTGGAATAGGAGGAGAAAGGTGGAAAACAGGGGGTGTGGATGGACTTGAGAGGTGGAAAGGGGGTGTAGGAAAGCATGGGAGAGGAAAAGTGGGTTGAAAAGGTAGTATGGGATATAACTGGTTGGTGGAGTGGGGATGGCGGCGGGGAAGAGTAGGGGGTACCAGGATGGGACGGAGGTAGGGTATGAAGGAAGAAGACAAGTGAGGAGGAAGTGAGTAGGGGGTGGATAATGAAGGAAGGGAGAAGGGGTGAGGAGATTAATGGAGGAGGGACAGGGATTTCGATGGGGGAGGGAGTTAAGTTGGGGGGAGGGGGAGGAAGCAGGGTATCATAAGTATCTGGTGGCCATTTGGATCTGACTCAGCCACCCTCCATCAGAGAAACCTTGGCAAATGTTCTAATATTCTCCTAGATGAGTGACCTATTTGACCCAGTTACCAGGTGAGGTTAGAGCCATTTTCCGTGGTTACTAGACCTGTAGCTGATCATATCTTGTTTCGGTTCGGTCATTCCCTGTTCCTAGTAGGCCTTTATCTAACCATTGCTTATTCGTAGTAAGTTTATAGTTGACCATTCCTTGTCCCTAGTGAGCATATGTTCGACCATTCCTTGTTCCAAGTATTTTTATAGTTGACAATTCTTTGCTCGTAGTAATCCTTTTTGTAGCTAATCATTCCATTCCTAGTAGATAGATAGATATATGAGGGCTACATCTGGGGGTTATATATGAAGGCTACAACTGAGGACTGAATCGTTGCGAGAGAACTGTCGCCTGTGTGAAGGTCACTTGCTGTTGCTAAGTTGTGCGTCCAGTGTCAGATTTCGAATGCGATGACTGATGCTGACTGCAGCGTGTGTGTGTGTGTGTGTGTGTGTGTGTGTGTGTGTGTGTGTGTGTGTCGTAGGGTAAGGATGATATCCATCTATCCATCCTTCATTCATTCCTTTACTGCCCTATCAGGGACGTAGGAGTCCCGGGCTAAGCTACTGAAATATGAACCAGCCCTATCGATTGTCTTAGTTGCTCAGTCATGAAGAAGTGCAGCGTTTGATGGGACTCCGTACAGTTTAGTTTACACAGTTAATAAATACTCCATACACTCCATATAGTACACTCCATACACTACACTTCATACACCACATATATCGTACTGCATTTCATACACCACACACACTACACTTCATACACCCCTTACACTACTCATTCACCCTATACACTAGACCTCATACACTCCATACACTATACTGCATACACCCCATACAGGACACTTCATACACCCAGTACACTACACTTTATGTACTTCATACACGACACACCATACGCTCAATCCACATACTCCGTACGCCTCATTCCATACATTCCACACATTCAATCTGTATAATAAATTTCACATGCTCCAGACAATACACTCCATACACTCTATACACCATACACTACACTCCACACATTCCACCCTTCACCACTCCACTCAGCCCTGCCCAGCCATATCACAACAGCTGTCCACCCTCCCAGGTCCAGCGGGTCGCCCTTTAGAACTGCCCTATGTCCCAGCAGATTACAGGACCGGTGCTGCTGGTGAGAGACGCCTTCATGTGGTGGCACCGATATAAGTCGGCCCAACTGCTTGGTTATACGAGCGTCCCTCAACTACTTCTGTGGACTGTGAGAGAACGGCAACTTCAGTCTGCAGTCCACTGGGTTTACATTTCACGTGAATTTGGAGCTCAAATACTGCCACTACAGGACGGCTTCTATTCAAGGTGCCTTTGGAGATTTCGTAACACCTATTCCTTGGTGATTTATTCTGTACCTTATACCTCAGTGCAAAAAATAGTTAAGGTGTAATATGGAAAACAAATCGCCAAGGATGAGGTGCTACGAATCCCCCAGTGCCCGAAGTCCAGAAAGAAAGTTATCCTTTTTTTTTTTTGAATCAAGAACCTGTAGGACTCTCAATCCTTTTCCGTCCTCTTCAGTGTAGCAAGGCAAATATCCACTGTATTAAAGCAGATAAAGCCGTCATCCTCAGTTTCCAGATAAAGAATTCACACAGCAATGCGACAGAAGTAAAGCAGGGAGGCTGGAAAGTAAGACAATGCAGCAGAAGGCCCCGGTCTGGCAACTCACCCACCACCATGCATAAGTGAGCTCAGGTGACGAGGAAAACAAGGGAAGCACTCAAACGTTGTCTCAGAATACGATATGCAAACATCACTTGGCATCCGGGCACATGTTGGGGGCTTAATGCAGTCAGGGTGGTACGTAAATAGCGCTGCACTAGAAACTTAAAGGTCGTGTGGAGGGCTCAGTCTGCTGATGTGGGCGTGGGTTTGGCAGTGAGAGTAGGAAATGAATAAATAATGTAAGGTAGCTATTGATGCTGTTGATTTAGCCGTTTCCGCAACACAAAAGAAGTCGCCTTGCAGAGTGGAGGTGTGTTATATATGACCCCCCCCTCTACCCTGTATTTTCTCCGTGTCTGACCATTAAATACTGAACGTAAGGGATGATCGGCGCAGGAGAGAGACGCCTTCACGTGGTGGTACTGATAAGACTGGGCGGCTCCACTACCCTGTTATACATGCGTCCCTCAACTCCCTCTCTATGCCCCTAAATATGGTGAATTACAGGACTAGTGAGCTTCAGCCTGCAGTCCACTGGGTTCATGCTTCAGATGAGGAAAGGCTTTAGCAACAACAGGGGGCAATCAATCGGCCAGACTATTTTATGTAAGCAAGACAAGCGAGACAATTAGTGCACGACAGAATATTCCTTCCATCGGAGAGTCTGTAATTATAAAACATAAATAACTACACGCCAGGTTTATAATATGCAAACGAGAATAATTATTGAAAGCGTAGACTAAAATTCACGAGGAAATTCTCTCAAAAACGACATTGCCCCAATATTTTCCACCCCGTGTAAAATCTTGGGTTAAATACCATCACATCAGCAAGGCAGACTTTAACGCGATAATGTAAGGGGAGGAGAGGGGAATATTGGGCCAGTCAAGAGAAGGGAAGGGAAGGGTGGCGTAAAATCGAAGAGGGAGGGAGAGGGGGAAGGTAGGGAAATCGGGAGGGGAGATAAGGAGAGATAGGCAAAGAAGGAAGGGGAGGTGCGCAAGGAAGGAGTCGAGGCAGGGGAGGAGAGGGAAGAGTAATATCGATGAGAGGAGGGAGACAATGGACGAAAGGTGAGTGAGGAGGATTATTCTGAGGAAGAAGGAAGATAGATAAATAGAGAGAGAGAGAGAGAGAGAGAGAGAGAGAGAGAGAGAGAGAGAGTAATAACCTAGAGGGAGAGAGGGTCATATCCAAGGGGCTATGGGCAGGCAGCGGGGATAATTCAAGGTAAGTGTCCCCTCGGCTGGACCCGCCAGTACACACAACTGTATAAGGGCCACTCTCTGGGGCTTTATGAAGGAAGTGGGGGCTATGTATGGTATGTGAGGGGCCTGTGGAGGGTACAAAAGGTCTGTGATTGGTCTGTGAGGAGTTTTTGAGAGGTCTGTGAGGGCATATGTGAAGAGTAACAGGTCTCATCTTGGAATGCACGATCTATGAGGGGCATGAGAGGCCTGTGTGGTCTGTCAGGGAGGGGACTGTGAAGGGTCTGTGTTTGTCTGTGAGGGGTACGAGGGATCTGTATGGTCTGTGCGGGGTTTGTGAGGAGCAGGAGGTGTCTATGTTGTCTGTGAGGTCATTAGAGTTCTGTGGGAGGTTTGTAAGAGCATATGAGGGGATTACAAGTACACAATCTTACCATACCTTGTTTCCCCTCCCGAATATGCAGTCAGATCCCTGTTGTATTTTTTTTTTTCCCAGGAAGGACAAGGAAAGCGGATAAGAATCTCCAATGTCTTTTGTTCCTCCTGCGTATACAGTCTGAGCCCTGTCGTAAAATTTCCTTTTGCAGGAAGGATAAAGGAAGGAAATCACATATTCACCTCACGTCCCTTGCTCTTCCTATAAAAAACATTCTTATTTACATCAAGGAATTGATCGCAAGGCTGTTTGTGCAATTAACGCTTTCAATCCGATGTCACTTTTTATATTTCTCTCGCTTCCAACATACGATTTCCTTGAGCCTGAAAAGGAGTTCTAAAAATTATTGGGTAAATGAAGGCCATATCCAGTTCCTCCAAATCGAGAGGTCTGTCCTAAGCTGAGTCATATCATCCAGCAACAGCAACAGGAAAAAAAAATTATGCAACAGGACCGGAGGGTTTAATTTTCCCCGGCTGTCATGCGGGTGTTGTTGCTATGAAGTGTTAATGAGGGACGAGTTGAATTACTGTGGTGCGCGAGTTCAGGACAACATTTCAGAATTCTACCTTAATCCAGCCTTCCCTACCTCATTGTACTCTACCCTTCCATTCCCCATCCTCCTGTATAATGAATAAAAACGTACCGTACAGGAAGGTTCCGATGTTATCCCAAATTAACAAAAAAGCTCTGGATGTCCCTAAAAGAT
The DNA here is from genome assembly GCA_018397915.1 of Birgus latro. Classification (NCBI taxonomy): domain Eukaryota; kingdom Metazoa; phylum Arthropoda; class Malacostraca; order Decapoda; family Coenobitidae; genus Birgus; species Birgus latro. Next base: position 17,751 of record JAGKTI010013598.1, read on the forward strand.
TAATATTTTGTCATTTAAATATTTTCATGATAACTATACTGAGCAGAAATGGTCAAGAGCATGCAATAGAGTGCATCCTCATGAAAGCAAGTTTATCAGTGTGGGCTGGAATCGTCGGCCGTTTTGCTGTACTTATCTTTTGTTGAGTCTGATTCTTTCCGTTCACTGATTTTCACTTCTGATTCACTGCACCCTGCCCTACCCTAGCTACCCTACCTACCCTACCCTACCCTACCCGACCCATCCCTTTCCTGACTTACCCTACCCTGCTCTGCCCTACACCACACGAATCTATATGGCCTTACCCTGCCCTATCCTGCCATACTGTAATTTACTCAACTCTATCAAACTCTGCCCTACCCAACTTTACCCTACCCATCCTTTCCCTACCCTACCCTACCCTACGCACCAGAGAGGGTTGAGCATCATACTCTCTGTCTGTTTACTTCCACCGATAAATTTCACCGTATTAACAGCATCTCAGGCAGCTTACCAATGGCTTCAGACTCCCAGATACAGTAAAGGCGAGACTCCCACTAAAATACTGACAAAACTGAGCCTTAAACTGTCGCTTTCTGGACACTCTCTCTTCCTTTCCTTAGGACTTTAGCCTGCTCGCTCCTCTCTTACTCTCTCTGTCTCTCTTCTCCCCCGTTCCTTTTCTCACTGTCCGTCCGTCTGTCTGTCTGTCTCTCTCTTTCTCTCTGTTTATCTGTCTGCCCATCCCCCCCCCTCTCTCTCTCTCACTCAGCTCACTCTTTGTCTTCTATTCCAGCTTCTGCACTTTAATCTTCTTTATCTTGTGCATTATTTTTATTTCTTCTCGTATGTAATTTTGTCTCTCTGTAAAGGGTTCATGGTTTCATCATTTTAGAAGCATCCTTTCTCAGTTTCCTCTCCCCCCTTCCACCTTCCTCCTCTTGCAGCATGTCCTAAAATACACACATATATTTTGCATAGATAATACTGAAGCATATAAATAGCTTCGTGCCAGAAAGAGAAATGCATACTTAAGTGAATATACATACCATGGAGGCCGCATATTCACCCTTGTCTCTTTGAATGTTTGTGTACAAAACACCCGGTATCTCAAAAAGTTGTTACCGGGTTTCAGTGAAGTCTGGTGGACAGATGGACAGTGAGTTAAGAAAGAGTATATATACTGTATATATTTGCGTAGGCGCAAGTATCTGCTCTCCGAGACAGTGTAACAGGGCAGACTAAGTCCGTAGAATTAATTGAGTATGAGATACCAATAATATTCGTTTAGTAGAAATGAGAAATTGGAACTGTAAATCATTGATTTTACTAGCGCTGATGGAGATCTGCGCTCTTTCAGTGCTTTCTAGTATTTGTGTGTATCCACCTCTTGACATAAGCTGTAGAGCCTGTTCCCTGAGGCCCAGCAGTCCTCCTAGGTTCTACGCTCCATCATATGTCACCATTTCCGTGTTAACTTCCAATGTCCATCACTAATAATGCTACAGTCGTCTCATTCAGGACTGGTGTATTGGTATTAGCGAGAGCGTTTTTATGACATGTCGGTGGTTCTTGTGGTACAGCATTAAAATTCTGTTGCAGCGACATTCAAATCCTTAAACTGTTCCCTGCCGCAGCCTGGAATCCAATTTGCTCTCATTCGGACACCAGAGCACCTCTCTAACCACTCGGCCACCACCTCATAGTGCCATGGGAAGAAATAAATGGGTCGTCAAAAGGTGCTTGTGACCCTCCTAGGAATTAAAAAAAAAAACACTTTAATATACTGTCGACTCTTTTTTCTTTCATTTTTTGTCCTGGCCTCGGTTTTATTATTTCTCTCGTCTTTTCTATAGCTCATCATTTTAAACCTTGATTCCTTTCCCCCTCTCCTACCCCCCTTCGCTCTCCCTCTCTCTCTCTCTCTCCTTCCTGCTCATTGCACACCTTACCACTTTTTCAAAACCCCACGGTATCTTAGCCAAGAATATTATCCCCCAGACTCCTCCACCTCCTCCTCCTCCTCATCATCATCATCACCATTATTGTGCCGATTACCATCAATAGTGTTATTATCCTCATCAAATATAATTATGACTAGCAGCGTGTGGGTCTGGGGCTAGGTTATATACTTAGTCGTGATATTTAGGGCAAGAATGACTCCTTACTTTCGTCTGAGTGTTATTATATCAGGAATAAACCCCAGCCATTCCTCAGTGTAAAGTCTTATCCACAGATGGTTGGATCGCCTTGGCACATTGGACAGCCATGGGTTCGCCTGTTTTCATGGTTACCACCCAGCTTAGTAATCAATTGGCTGAGATGGAGGGCGCCTCAGTGCGGATAAACTCTCCGCGACGACATAAGTGTGTGGTGTGGGCAGTGGCTGGCTACACAAACCATTACGCTGAATAATTCCAGGCTTATCGTCCCCCCAAACACGGTCAACTTTAATTTCAGCCTTACAGCCAGTCTGAAGTCCCTATTGTGAGTGGCAAGGGAGGCTTCGTAACGCCCCTTCCTTTGTGGTTTATTCTGTACGTTACACCTGAGCATCCTCCTGCTCGATGCAACTTATGTCGATAATACAGCACTATTTTGTACAGGACAATATACAGGTGAAATATGCAAAATAAGCCGCTAGGAAAATATGTCACGAAATCCTCAAAGCCACTTGGAATATGGCTCCCAGTGAGGTCCGCACTTCAGGTGGCAGTGGGCGCTTTGTAACTACTTTTCCATAGCGATATATATTGTACATTAGACTTGAAAATTTTCTTGTATGCTGTTTACATCGTTTTAATATGGACATGGTTTGCATCAATAAGTAAATGAGGATACTGAGGTATAAAGAATAAATCGTTAAGGAATATGCGTTACGAGGTCTGCCAAACCACTCAGAATAGGACTCGAAAGAACATGATCCCCACAGCTGTAGTAAGATGGGGTAGTGCAAAATGTGGGGAGGAGATAAGGTAGGTAGTGACGGTGATGATGTTGGTGGTGACATAGGCGAGGAATGTAAAGTAGCACAAAAGATATCAAACAGCAACAGACCTATTGGTCCTTACGGGGCTGCTTGTTACAGAGAAAACTGTGCCTGTGATATATAAGTTTGTGACCTGAGGATAAGGACAGCATGGTAAAAAGGCCTCCCCCGCCCACTGCACCCTCATAATCATCATCAGCAACTAATCCTTTTTTTTTTTTTTTTTTCACCATCAGGAGTTTAGGGACCTGCGGTTAGGCCAGTCAACCCCGATATTTAAGACGAGACTGACCAGCCTCGCTTACCCTTCAGTGGCATTATATCAGCAACAAACCCCAACCAACTCCAACCATCCCCGAGTTATAAACCACTTCAGGTTCCGTCCCATTGGAGCGTCTTGGCTCATTAGACTACCAGGCATCATTTGGTTATGTGGCCACCACTCTGTTTACTAAACGGTTTACTGGGTTATAGGAAACCATTTAACTTGTCATTCAAAGCAGTCACCCTAAGCCAGAACTACAATAAGTTAGTGAATGGTGGGCGCCCCAGCCTACCACAATGAACAGGAACATAGAGGGAATGGGACTGGAAGCTCATGATGGTAGAAATGATGAAAGGGATGATGGAAATGGCGGTAATGGTGGAGACAGATGTTAATGGCGATGATAGTGAGCCAGGGGTCCGGGTAACGTCTTGGAATGGAACCAAGTGATTCTACCAAGCGTCAAATTTCGTAACCCTAAAAGGAAGCTGTGTATGTGGCTCGTATTCTGCGTATGTGTGTGTGTGTGTGTGTGTGTGTGTGTGTGTTTTGATTTTCGTAATATTCCAAATATTTTTTCATCCAGCTTCTACTCCGCCCCTCCCTCTGTCTTTCACTTCCTCTTCCGCTTCACACCTCTCCCTTTAAGCTTCTGTCCCACACCACTATTAGCTTTTATTCTACGCCGTTTTCTTTCAGCGTCTGTGTACCTCCCCATTCATCCTTTCAGCCTCTATTCCACGCCTTTTATTTAATATTCCTTCCCACTCGCTGTTCTCCCTTTGAACCTCTGTCTTACAACGTTTCCTTTCAACTTCTCTTCCAATCCCCAGTCTGCCTTTCAGTTTCCGCTCCACTCCTCATTCTGTACTTTCACTCCTTACCTTCGAATTCATCCAGCCTCAATCAGACACCCTCCTTTCTTACTCCTCCTCCCCCTCCTCTTCATCATCATCGTCATGACCTCTTTCTCCACATAAGGATAGAGTGAGACAGGGTCCAGAGAGCAAGGAAAACCCAGTAGAGCGAAAAGATTAAAAAGTCTACTCAGTCAAATGAACCACACTATCACTCATTAACATTTCAGTAAATAATAAGGCGTTCGTAGCGGAGTATATAGCCTTGTTTTATCTTTCCCTACTCGCCCCTGATGGCCTGGGGATTGAAGATGCAGTGGGAGAGGAAATCCACTTGCTTAATGAGTGTAAAAAGGAGTTGTTTCTCTCTAAACCATGCCCATCCTTCTAGCGCCCGACGATTTCATTCTGTTTTGAAAGGACCTCATTGTGAAAAGGAATAAATGTAGAGATACGAAGCATTTTCCTTAATTCCTGCCATTCTTAATACAACCGGACGAATTTATTCAGTTCCATCTATAAATCGTCTTGTCTTACTTTTCTCTTTAATGGCCACGAGGACGAAAAATCACTGCGAAGATGTACAGAAGAATATAGCCATTTCTTTTATTCCAACCATCCCCGGACAATTACACTCAGCTTAAGGACGAAAAATACCTGAAAATGGAATTTAGAATAACGTTCTTTCTCTTACTCCCATTTTTCAGACTCATTCAACATAGAGACGTAAAAAGAAAGTGGGAAGAGGGGGTGTATAATTAAGTCTTTTATTCCTACTAACCCTGGACGATTTCCCTAAGCTCAGGAAGGGTTAATCGTCTTGCCTTACCCCATTGCAGATGCTGCAAGACTGGTAGTGGAGTGCTAAGAGGGAATCCACTCGCCTAATGCAGGGAGAGAGGAGACCATTGATCTTACGTGTGTGTGTGTGTGCGTGTGTGTGTGGATTTAGTGGGTCTTCCTTC